>JAQZBX010006676.1:0-36353 GCA_029593785.1 Cabassous unicinctus | reverse complement strand
CTCTGTCTATAAGATTAACTAAACAATCCAAAGCAAACTAAATTAATATTGAATGAAGCTAAACTACTAGTGACATGTGTCATTAAAAATCAGTAATTTGTAAACCTTAAACAACTCAAGATATCATTGATGATACAAAAATATTTTCTGAAAATTGCTGTTATTCCAACTCTGTGATTATGTGCAAGGGCAGTAGATGTTTTGCAGTTTTATCTGCAGCCAGATATCCCAGAACAGAATTCAAGCCCTTGGTAAATTCCAGTGTCACCTAAATTTGGTTTATGAATGTAAAATTCTAACAATCTTTGAAAAATGGCAGTCCAACTACCTTCCCCCTGGTGTAGGACATGACTTCCAGGCATGAGCCTCCCTGGCACTGAGGGATTATTATTAAGTCCCAACTAGTGATGCATCTGGAAAAAGACTTTAACCAAAAGAGAGAAATACTAAATACAAATGAGTTTTTATGGTTAAGAGATTTCAAAGTGAGTTGAGAGGTCATTCCAGAGATTATGCTTATGCATATCTCAGCAGGATCTTATTGACTGCCACAGTAAACAGTGCTTCAAACAACCGGGCTCCTGAGGGCTCTAGAGACATCTAGACACTATAAGCAGGGCAGACAATTGCAGGAATTTGGCACCCTGTCAGTGAGACTTACTTTGGAATATATGCTCCCCAATGTAACAGAGTTAGACTCATTTAAAATTTCCCTACTTCTGGCTCTTCTGCCCTTTTATTTGAACCTAGAATTAGCACTATACTTGTTAATTATATGTCCCAGAGACATAAATCTTCAGTCTGTTCATATATATGCTGGCTGAGCCCTGAATCTCAGCAGACTTGTAACACCTACTCTCCAGTTCATTGAACTCACCCAGGACAACTAACAAAAGGATGATGATGGACAATGCCTATCCCAAAAAAAACGAAGAGTATCTGCAACTGCAAGCAAGACAGTTGCATCCATCTGCCCCATGGGATCTAAGCCCCCTCTCAATCAGGAACAGAGTGGGCATCACTATCCCAAAATCCTCAAGATTGGGGAATGAACAATGGGCTAAAGTAGACTTATTATTATTCTAGCAATAGAAAAACTTGTATCATTGATATAAAGGCAGTGGCCACCAGATGCTCTGAGGGAAGGGAGAGGAATGAATAGGTGTAAATGGGGAAATTTTTAGGACATTGGAATAGTCCTGCATGACATTGCAATGACAGATACAGGCCATTATACATTTTGTCAAAACCTATAAAATTGTGTGGAATAAAGTATAAATTATAATGTAAACTATAGTCTATGGTTAGTAGCAATGCTTCAATATATGTCTATCAATTGTAGCAAATGTACCGCACTAATGAAAGATGCTGTTAATGTGGGAAAGTGTGGGAAGGAGAGGGGGGTGAGGTATATGGGAATCCCCTCTATTTTTTATGTAACATTTAGTAATGTAAAGTTTCTTTAAAAATAAAAAAATAGCAGTCCGTGGAACTGCCTGACAACAGCCCATGAAAATGAAGGAAGGCCATGTGTGTTTAGATAATTTTTCAGCTCACCAGAAGCATTTCTGTAGTGTACCAGTAGGATGCAGCTCCTTTGAAAATGCTGCTCTTGGGCCACAGTCTTCAAAGAGGCTCTAATTTATGTGCTGCCTGGTGAACCATGAGAGGATGCACCCATCCTAAATGGGGAAGAGGACCGAGGTAGGCATGTTCTACTTGCTCCTCTGCTCTAATCCTATCTGTATGCCTTTGTTCTAGGTATCCTCAGCCATCTATTCTAAGCTGAAGAAGACAAGCACTACTGATGTGGACTATGATGATGTTATGTAAAGATATGGGATAGTCTGCTCTTTCAAAACCATGCCTGACTCCAAGCCTCAGACCCAATATGTTCAGAGATCCCGGGGCATCCAGCTTTCCAATACACCCCACCCAGGTGCTTTTTCTCCCTGAGATCATTCCTTCATCTTCCATGACATGAAGTCAGCACAAGCCCTGAAGAGATCTTCCAAAAGAACCACCATGGATACAGAAATGGGAAGGATTGTGTTACTAGAACCCAATTCCTAGGGGACTGGTCAAACTGTACTCCTTTTTTTCCCAAAAGGAACAGGGCAAGATAAAAGAACTTGGGCTATCAAGGTAGATGAACAATGAAACTTAGAGTACATGGACCCAAGGTTAGTGGTTTTGCAGAACTGCTCCACAGAGAGAGCTGTGTCCACCATTTTGTCCAAGTCTTTTCTCAGCACAGACAGAACAGACCCTAGGCAGGCCATTTACAATGACCGTTCTGTTTCTGCCTGAAATACATGATTCAGTGCATTTTGGGTCACTGTTACCAAATTAGGATTAAAACCAAGTTACATAAAAAGTAATTATGCCTACATTCAATTTTAGTGGAATATTTTCCAGGGTAATCTAAATACCCTATATTTAAATGAGAAATAATCTCTTTAGGTTCTATCACATCCAAAATTCTGTATTTGTTGCAACTTTTTGAAGCTTTATGAATATTTTTTCTTCTTTTATTCATTAACTTCTTGAAAACATATGGTAATATGATTTGGGGTCTGTATTTTAATTTTAAAATAATCACATTCCCATTCTCACAAATTAAAACTATTTATCATATAAAGTAAAAAGTTAAAGTCCTCCTTATAAGCTAATACCATGAGGTATAACCAATGTTAAAAACTCAACATGTAGCTCTCCAGATAGGTTTCTCTTTTTGAACAAACACACATATATAAATGTAAATATATAGATATTTAGAAAGATCCCTATTTAAAGGTATATCATGAAATATTTTCAGGTCTGTATGTAGATATTTTATACTATTTTAAAAGGTTGCATTGTATTCTGCTGTATACATAATAATTGTAATATATTTTAATCCTTTCCACTATTAATAGACATAAAAATGGCTTCCAAAGTTTGTATATTATTAAACAGTGCTAAAATAAATGTACTGTATAATCATATTTGTGCACTCCTGTTAGTTTATCTGAAGGATAAATTTGTAAATCTGGAATTACTACATTTTACATTATGCACATTAGATGTTTTTGTTAAATTGCTCTCCAGTAAGGATGTATCAATTTACACAACAACCAACAATGTGTGAAAGAATCAATTCTTCTGGAAAAGGCATCATTGTTATTTAAATTTATATATTTGAAATTACTAGTGCAGTTGAGCATCTTGCCATAAATTCATTCTTAATTTGTATTTATAAATGTTTCCTATGTTTAGCCTTTGCTTATTTTTCTATGTGATCATTTGTCTTTTTCTTATAGCTTTTACAGGAACTATTTATTGAGTTACAATTTATATATTGTGAAATGCACAGATTTTATGTGCACAGTTCCATCAGTTTGGCAAATACATGTAACCGAGTAACTTAAACCCCTATCATGATATAGAATATTTTCATCACCCCAGAAAATTCCTTCATAACACCTCCCAGTCAATTTCTGGCCTCTCTAGAATCAGTTACTGAATGTTATATATTTTAACTATTTCTCTATTTTATGTGATGCAAATATTTTTTCCAATCTTTTACTTTACTTTTTTTGTTTCAAATGAATTTAAAGATATGGAAGTTTAGTTTTTGTGCAGCTAAATCTCTCAATTTTTTCCTTTCTTGGCTTTTGGAATTCTTGTCTTTCTGTCATCTTATCTCAGAACATGTAACTTTGTTATAAAAATATTTTATTATTCTATAATTTCTTATAATACTATCATAATTTTGTTTTATATTCACTCAATATATTGTATAAATTTTTGGTATGAGGTAGGGATCTAACTTCTACAATTTTGGTTCTATATGTATGTCTTCACTTTTTGCAAAAAATTAGCTATGTGAGATAAGGATATAACTTTATTTTTTCAAACAGATATAAATTATACACTATTATTTATTAAATAATCTATTCTTTCTCCTTTATTTCAATGCTACCTTTATGTCATCCAAATGTTTTTGGGCATTCTCTTTAATACTGCAAACCTTCCTACCACTCTTCTCTTTGCAGAATCCACATTAGCCACATTAGTGTTGGTGCTCCTCAAACACATCAAAAACAGTCCCAACTCAGGGCCTCTGTACTTGCTATTTCCTGTACATTGAACTTTCTCCTAATAACCCTTCCTCTATAATTTCCTTCAGTTGCATTTTTCACTTTGAGTTTTTGTTTATGGTCCATGCTAATTTTATCTTATTTTCCTAGGACAAACATGACTTTTTATATTTTATGTTTTGTCTTCCACTGTTATGTATTTGGAGTTCAGGCAGATACTCAAAAGATTAAATTAGAGTACCAAGTTATAACCAGAAGCTTTAACTTCTTTACATGATCATCCCTCTTCTATGTTAGGAATCTTTACCTTCATACTTGAATTAAACTTCTTCATTGCTTCTTATAGCCCACTCTATTTTTTGACCAATATCTTTCTTAATGAACTATAATGTTGAAGTTTTTTTCCTAAAGTTTGTGAGTGGTATATTAACTTGTATCAATAGTCTAAAAATAGAAATTAAGGTTGATAATATGTGAGCACTGAAACTTCCAGTTGACCACAATGGTAGTATAAGACATTCCAGGGTGCCATTACCCCACAGAATCTTTGAACAACTAACAAAAACTGTCAGAGTCATTTTCCTCAAAATTCCAGGAAGCAGTTAGTTAAAGGGTTGCAATAACCGAGCAAGTGCCAAATCAAGAAAATACAGTTTTAAAAGTATTTAGGAGGGACCATCATTGCTGGTCTCTCCTGAACCCCCTCCTATAGTGGAGTGGAGCCTGCCTGTGCTCCCACTAAGGGTCACTGACTCCGTTCAGAGAGAGCAAAGTAAACCTTATGCACACATTCAGGTGCCTGTATGTCGAGGCCAGTATATAGGGTGGCAGCCTGAGGGACTGAACCAGGAAACTCATTTCTGGCTCACCTTTCCAGAACTTGCTCTGCAGGCAGAAGCAGCTTAAGAACAGCTAAAGCAGTATAAGAAACAATGATGTCAAAGCCACCTGGGGCAAGGACTACAGGCTTTAAGACATACAATAGTCCACCCAAGTAGGATAAAAAGTCTATTTCAGAGAGCATAGGGGGGCATGTGGATTCCTATAAATGGGGGGATTCTTAAGGCTATGTGCCAGCACAACCCAGGACAAGACAGAGGCTGAAAAGACAAAGAGGTCCCTGTACTTCACTTTGCCTTGGACTGATCTTCTTGGTAAGAGGGCTGAACTCTAAGGATAGCACCAGCCAAGGCAGAACCAATTTGTGAAGACTGTGAAAGGTGTTTTGTTTTGTTTTGCACTTCTTTGTTTTTGTTAACCCTGGCTCTCAAAGAAACTTTTGTTATATGACTAGTTGTGTTCAAATTTAAGGAACAGATAGCTTCAGGACTAAATCTCAGCGTTAACACATGAAAATGTTAAAGTGTACAGTGTGCAACATGATTACAAGACAAAACAATGAGACATAAAATGGTTGCCTACCCAAAGCAAGAAGATAGAAATTAAAAACCATCAATGAAGTAGACCAGACTTTGGACATACTAGAAAAATACTTTAAAAAATGATCTTCAGTGTGATCAAGGAGATAAATGAAATGATTGAGAAAGAACTAAAGGATATCAGGAAAATGATGACTGAAAAATATGAGAATCTCAATAAATAGACAGAAAATTTAAAAAGGAATCAAACGAAAATACTGAAGTTGAAGACCATACTAACTGAAAAAAAATTCCTGTGAGTATCTCAACAGCAGATTGGAGCTGGCAGAAGAAAGAATCTGTGAACTCAAGACAAAATAATTGAAATGATTCAGGCTGGGGAACATAAAGAAAAAATAATGAGGAAAATGAATAGAGCCTAAAAGACCTGTGGAACAACATCAAGTGAACTAGTATATACATTATGGGAGTCCCAGAAGAAGAAAGAGAGAAAGGGGCAGAAAGAATATTTAAAGAAATAATAGGAAATTTCCCAAATTTAACAAACAACATGAATATACACATTCAAGAAGTCCAATGAACCCCAAGTAGGCTAAACGTAAAGAGAACCACACCCAGATACATGATAGTCAAATGGTTGAATGCAGTAGACAGTGAGAGATCTGATTGCTGAAAGATGGCTGAAATTTGTTGTGTAAAAGGGAGCCACAATAAGATTAAGTGCTGATTTCTTATCAGAATCCATGGTGGCAAGAAGGCATTGGAACAAATTATTTAAAGTGCTGAAAGAAAATGATTGCCAACCAAGAATTATATATCCAGTGAAATTGTCCTTCAAAAATGAGGGAGAGACTAAGACATTCCTAGATAAGCAAAACCTGAGGAATTTTGTTACCACTATGCCTGCCCTATAAGCAATGCTAACTAAAGGGAATTCTTCAGACTGAGAGGAAAAGACACCAGACAGTGGATCAAAGTGGTATAATGAAATAAAGACCTCTGGTAAAGGTAACCATATGGGTAATTATAAATGCTATAGCTATTATATTGTATTTTTGTTATATAACTCCACTTTCTACTTCTTAGAGGCTCTAAAAGGCAAATGCATAAAAAGTAATGATAAATTTATGGTTTTTGAAATACAACATATGAAGATACAATTTGTAACAAGTACAATAAAAAGGTGGGGGAATGGAGTGATATAGGAACAGTCTTCATGTATGCTGTTGAAGTTAAGTTGGTATCAAACAAAATTCCAGCAGCCTACTTTGAAGAAATGGAAAAGTCAATTACCAAATTTATTTGGAAGGGAAAGGGGCCTTGAATAGCCAAAAATATCCTGAAAAAGAAAAATAAAGTTGGAGGACTCACATTTCCTAACTTTAAGGCATATTACAAAGTTATAGTGGTCAAAACAGCATGGTATTGGCATAAAGAAAGACATATTGATAAAGAGAATTGAATTGAGAGTTCAGAAATAGACCCTCACCTTTTTGGTCAATTGATTTTTTACGAGGCTACTAAGTTCACTCAGCTGGGACAGAACAGTATCTTCAACAAATGGTGATGGGAGAATTGGATATCTGTAGCCAAAACAATAAAAAAGAGGACCCTTATCTCACACCTTATACAAAAATTAACTCAAAACTGGATCAAAGACCTACACATTAAAGCCAGGACCATAAAATTCCTGGGAGAAAATATAGAAAAGCATCTCCAAGATCTTGTGATAGGAGGTGGTTTCTTAAAATTTACACCCAAAGCATGAGCAATGAAAGAAAAAATAGATAAATGGGACCTCCTCAAAATGAAATTGTTTGTGCTTCAAAAGACTTTGTCAAGAAGGTGAAAAGGTAGCCTACTCTTGGGAGAAAATATTTGGAAACCACATATCCAATAAGGGTTTAATATCCATAGTATATGATCCTACAACTCAATGATAAAAAAGACAAGCAACCTAATTTAAAAATGGGCAAAATACTTGAATATACATTTTTTCCAAAGAGGAAATACAAATGACAAAAAAGCACATGAATAGATGTGCAACATCACTAGTTTTGATGCAAATCAAAACTATAATGAGATATTATTTCACACCTACTAGAATGGCCACTATTAAAAAAACAGAAAAGTTGCAGAGTGGGTGTAGCTCAGTGGTTGAGCACTTGCTTTGCATGTATGAGGTCATGGGTTCTATTCCCATTACTTCCTAAAAAACAAAAATTACAATTTTTGGAAAGCATGTGGAGAAATAAGACCACTTATTCACTGTTAGTGGGAATGTAGAATGGTACTGCTACTGTGGAAGATTGTTTGACAGTTCCTCAGGGAGTTAAAAAGAGATCTGCTATATGATCCAGCAATCCCACTACTAGGCATATACTCAGAAGAAATGAAAGCAGTGTGAACAGACATTTGCACACCAATGTTCATAGTGGCATTATTGACAATTGCCAAAAGATGGAAACAATGCAAGTGTCCATCAACTGATGAATAGATAAGCAAAATGTGGTATATACATATGATGGAATATTATTCCACTGTAGGAAGAAATGAAGTCTTCATGTATATGACAACATGGATGAACCCTGAGGACATTATATTACATGAAATAAGCCAGCCACAAAGGACAAATATTTTATGGCGCCTCACGTATATGAACTAAATATAATGAGCAAACTCATGGAGTTAATAGCTAGAACATAGGTCACCAGAAGATAGAATGAGGATAGAGACTGGGGAGCTGTGATGCTTAGGCTAATGTGTCAATTCAGCCAGGTAATTGTGCCCCGTTGTTTGGTCAAGCAAACACCAGACTAACTGTAATACAAGGACATTTATGGACTTAAGTCATCAGTGAGTTTATTGCATAGATGGTTGATTACATCTACGATCAACCAGGGATATTGCCGTCAGCAATGAGTGACGTTTTATCCAATCAGTTGAATGCAAGGAGAAGTGGTTTCAGCATTCAGAGAGAATTTCCCAGCTCCTCTGCTGGAGCCCTAGGAAGTAAATATACAGAGAAGAAGACAGAAGAATAGAGATGGCTTCATAGACATGGCAGAGGCCCAGGAAAAGAGAAAGCCTGGTAGTCTACAGCTGACCTTGTGGAGAGAACAAAGCAGCTGATCCTGGGGAGAAATGAGCCCTGGGAAGAGAGACAAGCCTTATACCAGCCTACAGCTGAGACCAGAAGAAGCTGGGACCACAAAGCCTGAAGAGGAAGGCTGAACCCTTGCAGACGTCGGCAGCCATCTTGCTCCAAAACATGGCAACAGACTTTGGTGAGGGAAGTTATTTACTCTTTATGGCCTTGTGACTGTAAGCTTCTACCCCAAATAAATACCCCTTATAAAAGCCAACAAAGTTCTGGTACTTTGCATCAGTACCTGCTTTGGCTGACTAATACAAGAGCAAAGGCCTAATTTGTGCAGAATTTGTAATAAGGTTAATTGTAAATGTTTAGAAATGAACAGATGTGATGTTAGCACATTATAGTGAATGTAATTAACAATACTAACATGTGTGTGTTATTGTGGTTGAAAAGGAAAGTTTAGGGACATGTATGTCACTAGAAGGAAAGCTAAAAAATGAAACATGGGACTGAATAGCATAGTGAACCCTGTTGTGGACTATGAGTGTGATCTATAATACAAATATAATAATGTTCTTCCATGATCAGAACAAATGTATGTTAATATTTGAGAGACTATTAATCATAGGGTGGTATTTGGGCAATAGTACACCTAAACCAAACTATGGACTGCAGTGAATAGTAATATATTAATATTTTCCCACCAATTAGGAAAAAAAAAACTATGCTAAGTGAAAGAAACCAGACACAAAGTGCTACATATTGTTTGACTCCATTTATATAAAATGCAAACATAAATAAATGTATAGAGGAAGATTAGTGATTATATATGGCAAAGGAAGGATAGACTGAGAGATGACTGCTAAGGGGCAGATGGTTTTTCTTTTGGAATAATGACAATGCTCTCAAATTGATTGCAGTGATGAATGCATAACTCTATGATTATACCAGAAGCCATTGATTGTATATTTTAGATGGATTGTATGGTATATGTATATATATCTCATTTCTGATTTTATTTATTTGCATCATCTTTCGTTTTTCTTCATTAGTCTAGCTAGAGGTTTGGCCAATTTTATTGTTCCTCTTGATGAATAAGAAACAAGCTTTTGTTTTTTTTGATTTTCTCTATTGTTTTATCATTCTCAGTTTCATTTATTTCTGTTTTAATCTTTGTTATTTCTTTCCTTCTGCTTGCTTTGGGATTAGTTTGCTGTTCTTCATCTAATTCCTCAAGGTGTGCATTAATTTTAGCTCTTTCTGACTTTTTAATGTAGGTATTTTGGGCTATAAATTTCCCTCTTAGCACGGCCTTTGCTACATCTCATAAATTTTGATATGTTGTATTCTCATTTTCATTCATCTCAAGATATTTACTGATTTCTCTTGCAATTTGTTCTTTGACCCATTGATTGTTTAAGAATGTGTGTTTAATCTCCATATATTTGCAAAATTTTCAGTTCTCCACCTATTATTGATTTCCAGTTTCATTCCATTATGATCAGAGAAAGTGATTGGTATAATTTCAATCTTTTAAAATTTATTGAGACTTGCTTTGTTACCAAACATATGGTCTATCTTGGAGAATGATCCATGTGCATTTGAGAAGAACATTGATCCTGCTCTTTTGGGGTGCAATGTTTTGTATATTTCTGTTAGGTCTAGTTTGTTGATCATATTGTTCAAGTTCTTTGTTTCCTTATTGATCCTCTGAATAGATATTCTATCTATTGATGAAAGTGGTGTATTGAAATCCCCAACTCTTATTGTAGAGATATCTATTTCTCCCTTCACTTTTGCCAGTGTTAGCCTCATGTATTTTGGGGCACCCTGGTTAGATGCTGATATAAATATATAAATGTAAGTAAGGAATGGGTTAAGAATTGTGAACAAACAGCAAAGAATGTGCAGGTGCTTGGAGTCTTCTTCCCACAGGCACCAAGGAATGCTAAGTGGGGTCTGGTCGGTGGGAGGATGTGCTTGAAGGCCATGCCTATAGGCACACAGGTAGCTATGTCAAAACTTTCCCATGCACAAGTTGCAAGATTGGCAAGAGTTATGAGATTGAGAATTCCTTTAAAGGTGCAGCTACAAAACTGCCAGTCGAAGTCTCACCCATGAGCGGACGTTCTGCCTGGTGTTTTATTCTACCCAGGGCCTGGTGTTGTATTGTACCCTGGGAGGGACTGTTGCTAGTACGCTCTACCCAGGTCTTGTTCCAATTGGGACTCTGGCCAGCTGTTGAATGGGACTTCCCAGCCTTGTGAAAGACCAGATGTTGGTGTGTCCCCTGGTTTGGTGAGTTTGTATATAAATGTATCATTACTTACTTTCTTATTAACTATCTGGTGGCTTGTGAATTTCCACGATAGTTGGACCTCTGTTTGGTGCTTGCAGACCACACATTTTCTTGGTTACTAATAAGCAGCTATTTCTATGTACTATTTTAACTTAAATATGTATTTTTTTCTTCCCCCCACCTCCCTGCTTGCTGTCTGTGTCCATTTGCTGAGTGATCTTCTGTGTCTGTTTCTTGCCTTCTCTTCTCATTTTTCGCCTCCAGGCTTCACCAGGATTCGATCCTAGGGACCTCTGATGTGGGAGAGAGGCACCCTGTCACTTGCGCCACCTCAGTTCCTGGTTTCTGGCATGTCTGCCTTGACTCTCCCCTGCGTCATCATCTTGCTGTGTGGCTCGCCACGTGGGCCCGGCTTGCCTGCTCGCCTTTTTTTTAACCAGGAGGTCCCAAGGATCACACCTGGGTCTTCCCATATGGTAGAAAGACACCCAATCACTTGAGCCACATCCACTTCCTGACTTAAATATGTATTAATTGTTTTAGTGAGTGATTGTAAATATACTTTCATCTTTCCTCTATGTTATCTAAACCCCTTTCTCTTTGTTATATTGTTATTACTCAATTACTGTGATTGCTTGATCTAAATTCTTACAAGTATTGTCCATTTAGCTAAATAAACCTCTCTTTCAGTTAATATTCTGAGTTTCTGCTTCTTCCTTAGCAGAACAGATGCACAGGTATTTATGATTGTTATTTCTTCTAGTGGATTGTCCCTTTTATTAATATATAATGTCCTTTTTTTGTCTTTTATAACAGTTTTGCATTTAAAGTTTATTTTGCCCAATATTAGTGTAGCTAACCCTGCTCTTGTGCGGTTTTGCATGGAATACCTTTTTCCAGCCTTTCACTTTCAGCCTGATTGTGTCCTTGCATCTAAGATGAGTCTCTTGTAGACAGCATATAGATGGCTCATATTATTTTATCCATTCCACTGGCCTGTGTCTTTTGATTGAGGCATTTAATCCATTAACATTCACTGTTATTACTGTAAAGGCATTACTTACTTCAACCATTTTATTCTTTGGCTTTCATATTTCATATCTTATTTTTTACCCTTTTAGTTATCCTTTCTGATAATCTTCATTTCTATACTCTCCTCAAAGCCTCTCTCTCCTGTCTTATCCTTTCAGGCTGCAGAACTCCCTTTATTATTTTTTGTAGGGCCAGCCTCTTCTAAACGAACTCTTTTAGTGTCTGTTTATCTGTGAATATTTTAAACTCACCCTCATTTTTGAAGGACAGTTTTGGCCAAAAAAGAGAATTCTTGGCTGGCAGCTTTTCTCTTTCGGTATCTTAAGTGTATCATACCACTGCCTTCTCACCTCCATGGTGTTTGATGAGAAATGCTCACTAAATCTTATTGACTGTCCCTTGTATGTGATGGATAGTTTTTTTCTTGCTGCTTTCAGAATTCTCTCTTTGTCTTTGATATTTTAACATTCTGATAAGTATGGAGTAGGTCTATTTGGACTTATCCTGTTTGGCATATGTTGTACTTCTTGGACATGAATATTCATGTCTTTCATAAGAGTTGAGAATTTTTCAGCCATTATTTCCTCAAATATTCTTTCTGCCCCCTTTCCCTTCTCTTCTCCTGGAACCACCATGATGCATATGTTTGTGTGCTTCCTACTATCATTTAATTGCCTGAAACCCTGCTCAATTTTTTTTCTGTTCTTTTCTTTATCTGTTCCTCTCTCTTTTCAATTTCGGATGTCCTGTCTTCTAAGTCATCGATCCTTTTTCTGCCAGTTCAAATCTGCTGTTGTATACCTGTAATTTTTTTTTGTTTGTTTGTTTTAAGAGGTACCAGGGATTGAACCCAGGACCTCATACATGGGAAGCAGGCACTCAACCACTGAGCTACATTTGTTCCCCTGTAATGTATTTTTAACCTCATCCACTGTGTCTTTCATTCCCATAAATTCTGTTATTTTTCTGTGCAAGCTTTTACATTCTTCATTATGCTTACCCAGTGTCTTCTTAATATCCATTATTTCTTTAGCCATATTTTCCTTCAACTCCTTGAATTGATTTAGGAGATTTGTTTGAATATCATTTATTAGTTGTTTCAAATTCTGTGTCTTGCCTCACAGTTTAATTTATTCCTTTGACTGGGCCATATCTTCCTGTTTCTTAGGAGGATTGTAATATTTTGTTGATGTCTAGGCAAATGGTTATGATGGTGAGTTTACTCTGATGGTCAGTTTCTCTCTCTTGCTTAGGGTTTATTGTTGGTTGACTTTGTTATGGCTCTTCTTTGATTCTTGGTTCAACTTACTCTAGATCTTTAAAATTGCCCATGTTTAACTGATTAAAACAGGTCCAGGGACCCACTAATGGGGTACAGGCCAGTTCCAAAGGGCCCCAGGGAGCGGGACAGGAAAGACGCCAAAAATCCTTTTTTTTCTCCTTTTGAATTCCCAGGGGTGTACTTCCCTGGCCTGTCAGCAGATGGTGAACTTTGGAAAACCTTTTGCCACAGGTCAAGAGGGAGACTGCACTTTCTCTAACCTCCACCGGGTAGTGTTGAAACAATGTCCATAAGAATCTCCCCTCCAGCCTAGCTAGGACCACAATTCAGAGCAGGGCCTAGCAGACCAAAGTTGCCTATCAGAACCCATGCTTGGCTCTTGGCCATGTCCTCCCTTTTCCCAGGGAGGCAGACCTCTGTTCCTTGCTCCTCTCTCTGTCAATGGCAGCCAGTCCCGGGCTGTACTGAGGGTGCCGTGAGTTTGGGGGATGGATGCTGTTCCCTCATGTTACTGGATGACTCTGGTTTCTGGGCTTCTAGGTTCTTAGCTTATGTCGCATAAAAGAATTTAAGGACACATCATAGGGTAGGCAAGGGAGTAAAGAGTTTATTAAGAAACAAGAAAACAAGAAAAGTACCTGGTCCAAGGCATGGACTGCAGGCTTATTGCAGGGAGACTTGTGTAGGTGGGGGTCCCAGGTCAGGGCTTTTTAAAGTCGGTTTGCTGTTGTGATTGGTTGCCCCACCTGTCATTTCTCAGGGGGCCAATGGTGGGGCTTTTGAGAATATCCGGGGCTTTCCCTCTCATTCCAAATGAAATTCTCATGTCCATGATCTTGCAGTGTCTTTCCAACAGTCTTCTCAGGAGGTTTCCGGGCAGTGTCTCACGGCCATGTGGTCTGTCAGCCATGTTGTCTGTCGGCCATGTTGTTTGCCAGGCCAGACGCCTTCCCCCTTTCACTATACTAACCTGCCTCACTTGGAGTGATTCACTCACAGCTTTTGCTTCAGCAGCTCTGTCTCCCCATCCTGCCCCCTCCTGGATAGACAACAGCACTCCCTGGTCTGCAAATCTCTAGAACAGTTGGTTCAGACAGTTTCTGCCTTTCCTCTTGTTTTTAGAAGAAAGGTGAGTCCTGCCGTTCTCTGTGCTGCCTCTATCTTCTTGGAACTCTAGCCAACTGATTTTTGATGTGGGGGCAAAGACAACTCAATTGAGAAAGAATAGTCTCTTCAATAAATGTTGCTAGGAAACTGGATCTCCATTTGCAAAAAGAACAAAGGTGGACCACTACCCCACAAAATGTACAAAAATCATCTCAAAATGGATCAGACCTAAATTTTAGAGTCAGAACTATAAAACTCTTAGAAGAAAACATAGGGAAGCATATTCAAGATCTTGTGTTAGGCAATGGTTTCTTAAGCTTTATACCCAAACACAAACAACAAAAGAAAAAAATAGATAAACGGGATCTCATGAAAATTAAAAACCTTTGTGCTTCAAAGGACTTTATTATGAAAGTAAAATGACAACCTACACAATGGGAGAAAATATTTAGAAATTACATTTCAATAAGAGTTTAATATCTAGAATATATAAAGAAATCCTTCAACTCAAAATAAAAAAGACACACAACCCAATTAAAAAATGCACAAAAGACTTGAGTAGTCATTTCTTCAAAAAAGATATAGAAATATCTAAAAAGCGCATGAAAAGATATTCAATGTCATTAGCCATTAGGGAAATGCAAAGCAAAACCACAATGCGATACCACTTCAAACCCACTTAAATGGCTACTATTAAAAAGCATAAAATTAGAAGTGTTGGGAGGATATAGAGATATAGGAATACTCATTCATTTTGCTGATGGCAAGGTAAAATGGTGTAACCACTGTGGAAGACAGTTTGGTGGTTCCTCAGAAAGTTAAGTGTAGGATTACCATATGACTAGGCACTCTCACTACTAGGTATATTCCAAAATATCTGAAAGTAGGGACTCGAACATATATTTGCACATCAATATTCATAGTGGCATTATTTACAATTGCCAAAAGATGGAAGCAACCTACATGTCCATCAACTGATGAATGGCCAAACAAAATGTGTTTTATATACACAATGGAATATTATTCAACTGTAAGAAGGAATGAAGTTCGGATACATGTGACAGTATGGATGAACCTTGAAGTCCTGATGTTGAGTGAAATAAGTGAGACACCAAAGGACAAATATTGTATGATCTCACTGATATGAAATAATTGGAATAAGCAAACTCGTAGGGTCATAATCTAGAATTTAGATCAACAGGGGACAAGGGGGAGTGGTAGGGAATAAGGAGTTAAGGCTTGAAATACAGAGTTTCTATTTGGCACAATGGAAAAGTTTTGGTAATGGATGGTGATGATTGTAGCACAACATTCTGAATGTAATTAACAGCTCTGAATTATAGATTTGAATATGGTTAAAAGGGAAAATTTATGTTTTATATATAGTACTGGAATACAAATTTTTAAAAAAATCTATGAAACTGCACAACAGACAATGAACCCTAAGTTAAACCGTGGACTGTAGATAATAGTACAAATATAAACATGTGCTTTCATCAATTGTAACGAATGTCCCGCCCCAATGCAAGGTGTTAATAATAGGGTGGTATATGGGAATCCTGTATTTTATGCATGATTGTTCTGTAACGCACAACTTCTCTAATAAAGTAAAAAAACAATAAAATAAAAACATTATCTAGTATTCATCCAGTATTTATAGGCATTTAAAGTAGGAGAGTTTTCAGGTTTTTTTGTTTTACCACAACTTGCCTGAAACAGTATTCCTCACTTTCTGTTTTCTAGTGGGGATGTGATTTTATTTTGATTTAAAAAATTTTCCCATATTTTTTTTTTAAGGAATAATCAGGACCTTATACATGAGAAGCAGGTGCTCAACCACTGAGTTACTTTCGCTCCCCAATGAGATTTGGTGTTTTCGTTTTTGTTTGTTTGTTTGTTTTGTTTTTAGGAGGTACTAGGGATCGAATCTGGGACCTTGTACTTGGGAAGAAGGCACTTAACCACTTGAGCAAGCTATACCCGCTCCCCAATTTCCTATCATTTAATGGGACTTTGAGAATAAAGAAATTTAAATATCACTGCTCTATTTACTATCTTGGATCATTAATTATTTTTGTAATAGAAAACATGCATATTATACTTAACATAATAAATGGCCCTAAAATATTTCCAGGGCTTTCCAAAAATATTGATGACCCTTAAAGTTCTCTGAGGGTTCTCTGATTTTATGATTGTATTTACCTTGCAGCCAACACATTTTCCACTCTTACAGTATCATCTCCACTCATCTCATAATAGTATTTTGAACCTTCTTTTTCTTCTTAGCTTCCTCATATCCCTTCCTCTCCATCACCACTGACACTGCCTTAGTTCAGCTTTTCTACCTGGACTCTGTCACTGGCCACCCACCTGTTCTTCTTCTCTCTAGTTGTACCCACTCCAGTTCATCACATTCCCTGCTCTCAAAACCAAAATGATCATGTTATGATCATGGTTAAAATGCCATTTACTCTTCCATTAATCTTGGAATAGGTAGAGATTTATGGATTTTTTCAACCCACATGCCCCCTCCAGCTTCTGAACCAAGTTGAGAAATGAAATTCAGATAAAAGACAAAATATCAGCTTTATTAGTGGCAAAACTGGACTGGATTATGTAGCTTAGATCGGAGCCAAATGAGGGCAGTCTCTACTTTTCTCTCAATAGACTTTGGAACTTTTCTCTTAGAAGAGTTGGGTCCAGTAAGAAAATGGAGGATCCTGGCTCCTCTGACAGTTCATTGTGATAATTCCACATGGGAAGATGAGTGGGAATAGGTCACCTCTGCTTGAGGACAAAGAAAACAGAGATCAAGATGCCGTGAGCTGGGATCTTCACCCCAACTCACCAATCATATAAGTCTGTCATCCTGTGATGAGGGACAAGTGGCAAGGACGAGTGGGCAATGGTAAAAGGACCAGAAGTGTTTTATCTAATACTGTTCTTTGCTGGGGAATGGAGTGGCCACCTCCTCCACACTATGAAAATATGAGGGGTGGGAGGAATATACGTTCTCCTCGATCTTTCCTCTGCCCACCTTTGGATCTTATCTCTTGTGATGGTCCTTTTTGCTCCTAAGCATCTGCCATTCTAAGGTGCCTGTGAATCCCTGAGCAGCCAAATTGTCCCTACTTTCTTACCTTGCTTTTGCTTCTCACTGGGGCTGGAATCCTTCCTTCTTCCCCAGTCTTATCTGTTTGATGAAAACCTATCCCTCTCTCAATATTCATTTCCTCTGGAAGCCTTTCCCCACACTCCTCAATCTCCACTGTGCCCATTTCATACGCTGTACAGAACTCCACCAGAGCACATGCCACTTTAGGGTGCTTACTTTTTCATGTTAGTCTTCTGATGCTAGAGTAGTTCCCATAAGGGTAGGAACCATATCTTTTCATCTGCATATATCTAGTGTCTAGCATAGTCCCCAGATAGTAGGGAGGGAACATCAAATAAAACTCTATTGAGGATTGTGGGAAGATAGTGATGGACTAACAAGCAGAGCTGAATGTTCTCACAAAAACAATGGAGAAAGAGCCAAAAACTTTGTGAGGGACCTGCTTTGAGGGTCAGCTGACCAGGACAGTGCTACACATCTCCCAGGAGGGTGAGGGACAGAGAGACAAAGAAACCGAAATGACAATGAGTTAACAGGCCCCCGTGGTGGCCCAGAAGGGCTTCCCTGCCCCACCCCAAGATATTAAGCTGGTGTAAAACACCTGGCTCACTGAGAGGGGAACAGACATCTTTACCCGTGTCAGCTGTTTCAAGGGAAAAGGAAGGGGAGGTAGGGTTGCTTTTCTTCAGTGCATTCAGCCCGCAGAGCCCGCACAGAACACTGGAAACTGAGACCGAAACACCTCCGTGGAAAGGTGCGCTGACTAGCGCCATCTGCTCGCCAGTCTGGAAATGGCATTTTCAAAAATTGTTCACTCTTCCTTTATCCAACCCCTGGGAGAAAATCTGCACCCCACTAGTGAGTCCCTGGCCCGATTTTGAAATTTTGATATTGGTTTCCCGGAAGGAGAAGAGAATGGTAAAAATAATATTTGAGCTGGGCAATTTTAAAGACTGAGGATAAGTTGAACCAAATATCAAAGAAGAGCTGTGAAAAAAAAAAAAAAACAATAGGCAAGAGAGAGAAATTAGCCATCAGAGTAAATACACCAACATATTCAGATGCCTAGAAATCTACAAAAAATTACAAGCCATACTAAGAAACAGGAAGAGATGGCCCAGGCAAAAGAACAAACCAAATATCCTAAAGAGATACAGGATATAAGACAATTAATCAGCAATAACCACACAACTCTTCTAAATCACTTCAAAGAATTTAAAGAAAATATGACTAAAGAAATAAAAGATATTAAGAAGACACCAGGAGAGCATAAAGAACAATTTGAAAAACTGCAAAGAAAATAACAGACCTTATGGGAATGAAAGACACAGTGGATGAGATTAAAAATATATTAGAGGTACATAAAAACAGATTTGAATTGCTTGAAGACAGAATTAGTGACTTCAAAGACAGAACATCTGAACTGGGAAAGACAGGAGAAGAGAATGGGAAAAATGGAACAGAGTCTCAGGGAATTGAATGACAACATGAAATGCACAAACATTCACATTATTGGTTTCCCAGAAGGAGAAGAGAATGGTAAAAATAATATTTGGGGAAATAATGACCAAAAACTTACCAACCCTTATGAAGTATATAAATATCAATATTCAAGAAGGACAGCGCACCCCAAATAGAGTAAATCCGAATAGACCTACCCCGAGACACCTACTATTCAGAATGACAAATATCAGAGATAGAGAGGATTCTGAAAGCAGCAAGAGAAAAGCAAAGCATCACACACAAGGGAAACTAGATAAGATTAAGTGCTGACCTCTCATCAGAAACCATAGAGGAGAGAAGAAAACGGTATGATGCATTTAAGGTACTGGAAGAGAAAAACTGCCAGCCAAGAATTCTGTATCCGGCAAAGCTGTCCTTCAAAAATGAGGGTGATGGGAATGAGCCTCCCTGGCACCAAGGGATTGCTACCAAGTACCAACAAGCAATGCATCTGGAAAAAAAACAAAAACCAGAAAATACCTTCACCAAAAGGGGAAAAAGCTAAAGACAAATTAGTTTGTATGGCTAAGAGAATTCAAAGTGAGTCGGGAGGCCATCCCAGAGGTAGCGCTTATGCACATCTCAGCAGGTTCTCATTGACAACCAGAGTAGATGCGACCCAAATAGCAAAGCTCCTCAGGGATATGGAGACATCCAGACACTATAGTCAGGGCAGCCAGCTCAAGAATTTGGCCCCTTGCCAGTGGGCTCTAATCTGGTATTTATGCTCCCCAATGTGACTGAGTTAGGCTCAGCAGTGGTGTCCCGATGCATGACACTTCTGTCCTTCCATTTGAACCTATAATTAGTACTGGAGTTGGTAGGTGTACATCTAAGAGACTTAAATCTTTGGGCTGTCCATGTGTCAGGTGAGCGCTGAATCTCAACGGAGTTGCAACACCTACTCTCCAGTTCAATGGACTCAATGGGGAGGAGATGATGGACAAACAACATACCAAGAAACCGAGAGTGCCTACAACTATAAGCAGGAGAGTCCCATCTATCGGATGTATGGGATCGAAGCCACCCTCAATTAATGGTGGAGTGGGCATCACCATCCCAGAGTCCTCAGGATTGGGAAACGAAGTATGGAATAAAATAAACTTACTAGTATTCTACTATAGAGTATTTGTGATTCTACCAATGGAAGAAATACCATTGTTATGGAGGCAATTACCCATGGATGTTCTGGAGTTAGGGAGAGGGAAAAGCAGGTGTAGCAGGGGGGCATTTTTGGGACTTGGGAATCATCTGAATGACATTACAATGACAGATACAGGCCACAATATACCTGGTCATAACCTACAGAGTCAAATGGGAGAGAGCGTAAACTACAATGTAAACTATAATCCATGCTTAGTGGCAATGCTCCAAAATGTGTTTACCAATTGCAATGAATGTACCACACTGATGAAAGATGTTGCAAATGTAGGAAAATGTGGGAGGTGTGGGGAGCAGGGCTTATGGGAATCCCCTATATATTCTCTTTAACATTCATGTAATTGAAGTATCTTTAAAAAATTTTTAAAAAGTGGAAAAAAATGAGGGTGAGTTCAAAGTCTTCACAGACAAACAAAAACTGATAGAATATGTTACCAAAAGACCAGATTTGCAAGAGATACCAAAGGGGGTGCTGCAGCAGGAAAGGAAAAAAACAAGGATGAAAGATTTGGAGAAGAGTTTAGAAATGAAGATTATTAAGTAGGGTAAACTAAAGGATAAGAAGACAGACAATACAACAATGTGACAACAGAGAGCCAAAGGACAAAAATGGATGAATTAAGTAATGCCTTCACAGTAATAACACTGAATGTAATGGATTGATCTCCCCAATCAAAAGACATAAGCTGATAGAATGGATTAAAAAAATATGAGCCATCTACATGTTGTCTACAAGAGATCCACCTCAGACATAAGGGCACAACCAGATTAAAAGTGAAAGGTTGGAAAAAGTTATTCCATGCAAATAGTAACCAAAAAGGAGCTGTAGTAAACCAGATAAATGTAAAATAACAACATTATTTTTACTCAGTGCAACTGGCAAATTGTTACTGTGGTCAGTATTCTGTAATTTTTTTCATACAAAATAAACACTTGCTTTTAATTGAGGAGGGCTGGAGAAGAGAAATATTTTTGGATACTTCATTTTTTTTTTTTAACTCTTTCTTATTCATACTCTTTAATTAAAATAATCTATCTGGATCAATAATGATTTAGCATGAGTTTTTCTGTCTCATAAAATTATGAGTTGGCCAATTGTTATCTGCTATAATTCATTCCAATAAGATGTGAAGAATTCTCAAATAAGAATTTGATTATCTAGAAAGAATTATGACCTAAATGGAAATTAAATAATTAAACCAATAATTTATTTCATTCTTAGAGATTAATGTGTCCAATTGTTAGAGCTGTAATATAAAAATTAGAATTATGTTATAATTAATTTCTATTATATTTGAACTATTATCCACATTTATATGTTTGTTGCTATGCTATTTTTAAAAATTTTTTTATTAAATCTAATCTGGCTTTGCACTCTCTTTTAAAATTTGTAATTTCTTTCAATCTATTTTTCTATTTATTTTACAATTTTACAATAAAGGACTTGTTAACAGCTAAAAAAAAAGCCATTGATTATTTAGTTTGGGTAGGTTATATGGTATGTGGATACATCGCAATAAAACTACTTAATAAACAAATAAATAATTGTACAAGAATAGCCAGAAATAGTAGCTATGTACCCACAGGGGAAACAGAGATTGAGAGATGAGGAATTTTTTGTTTGTTTGTCTGTTTTTTGTTTATTATTATTATTGAAATAATGAAAATGCTTTAATAATGATTGAAGTGATGAACGCACAACTATGTGATTATACCAAATACCACTGATTGTACACTTTGGGTAAATTGTATGCTTTATTAATATGTATAAATAAAATTGATTTGTTTTTAAAAAAATCTCTATTGAATGATTGAATGCATGCATGCATGCATGAATGCTCTCCCTGCTTGGAAATCAGACTTGTGTAAATGGAGAAAGGGTTGTTAGTGGAGGCTACAAGAAGAATGAACAAACAACCCTGGGTGGAAACAAATTTGAAACTCAGAAATATAATCTGGATCTGTGGTTCTTGGCTATTCTCATAACTGATGCTCACCTGCTAAGAAGACACCCACAGGAAGCTGCTGTGGGTGGCTCTTAAGGGTTGGCACAGTCAATGACCCATGGTTTACAGTTCCCCTTGGTCCCATCCACCTGCTGGAAAACCCACACACTCACAATTAAAACAGAAAGCAGAAAGCTTCGGATTGAATCGTCTCTGACTGCTGGGGCCCATCCCCACCTGCCGTCCCCAGGGAGCCCAGGCTACTTACCAGGAGGCACTTACACAGACGGAGGATGGCTTCCTGTTGCAGATCCTGCACTGATGTCTTTCTAGAGCTTCACTAAGTGTTCCTGTGTGTCTGACTCCCCTCAGACTCCAAGACTAGGTTCTCTTCCACTATTGCTACACTACAGGGATAGCAATGCCTTCTCCACAAGGACTTATCAGACCTTCTACTGTTACTGAAAGAACTGGTATGATTCATGAAGAAGAAAAAAATTGAACTCTACAAAACTCCAGTCCCCTGAAGCAGTTATTATCTTAGATTGCATCCTACTATGGCCTTTCTGATTGCCTAGAATAAACACATGGATATAAATCTTTCAGAAACTGGATCCCTGAGGTACTGTGGTGGTTTGGAGCTCTATGTCCTCCAGAAAACCACATTCTTAAACTTAACCCATTGTAAGTAGAACCTTTTAATGAAGTTACATCAGTTAAGTTATGGCCCAGGATGGATCTTAATCCTATTACTGGAGCCCTTTATAAGCAGACACACAGAGAGAAAACTAGAGGTAGCACCCAGAAGCTGAACCTCAATGGAACCAAGAAGAGAAGGGGGAGACCAGGAAACACCATCATGTGCCTTACAATGTGTCAAACTAAGGACCAAGGATCAGCAGCAGCCAGCCTCAGAATGCCACACTTTTGGGGGAGAAAGCATCACCTTGATCATGCCTTGATTTGTACTTTTTCCTGACTTCAAAACTGTGAGTGAATAAATTCCAATTGTTTAAACGGACCCATTGCATGGTATTGGCTTGAGCAATGAAGGAAACTAAAGCAGAAACCTCCACCTTTGGATCTGCCAGGGAGGTAATGAATAACAGCTTCCAGGCATTCTTACCCAATCTGAATTCCCTGACACACTACTTGGCCTATATAGGGCCCAGCGGACTTTTAGCAATTAATGAATTGAATTGCACTGAAGTTTTTGTGCAGAGGAGTCTGGGTCTATCGAAACAACATTTGGAGAGTGTCTACATAGACAGCACCTGGATTTCCACTAGCCAGTTCTGTTCTAGCAGATCTACAACAAACAGCATCACCACTGTTATCAACCCCGAAAAGGTATATTTATAACACTGGGCATGAAATTCTTAGGTCAACTTCCAGTCAACAAAGACACATCATGTTGTTCAGGGTATTATAGTAACTATTAAAATTACTTCTACCACTACCACTACAACAATGATGACCTTGGCCATGACTACTACTACTGTCATTTATGCAACAATTTATATATGTTACAACATTTAATTCTGTCATTGTGACCTTGGAGCCCCATCCTCGATCGAAGATATCCAGAGATCTGTGTAGTTTATCAGCCTCATTTTCCCACTCTAACTGCCCTAGTATTCATCCTCTTCAAGTGGGAGATGGGATTTGTTTTGTTCTGACTTTTATTTGTCTTGGTCTCATTCCTGGTGCACACCAACTTGGCATTGTGCGGTGCGTCCCATTCAAGACATCAAACATGCTCCACAGGGACAGGTGTTGCTCGGCATCGACAGAGTATTTTTCTGTGTGCTATACCTGTGGAATCTCCGAGTCAAGGGTCTGCCTGGCTGATCCAAGGGGCTTTTATGTGTATGCCTAACCCTGCTTCCCTCTGATACATCCTGCTGGTGGGTAAATTCTCTTGCACGAGGAGTAGTTTTATTTCTCACTTTAGCCAAAACTATACACGCAAAATTTCACTGCCACCACTATAACTATAACTATTGAGTTGCTTTTTTTCCATCGAACTGCTAAACCTCCTAATCTCTGTTTGTGGAGCCTGGTTTGCATCCATATTTAGGTATGCTCCAAGGCTATGTCTATTCTCATGTAACTGTCTACCATCTGTCAAATACAGCGCAGTGCTCAGACTTAGCCTGTCAATCATCTTAGAGGACTTGCTGCTGCCATTGTGGCCCATATGCCTCACTCTCACAGCATTTGTCTCTAACAATTCGCTATTCTTCTCTACCTGTAGCACTCACTTTCACACCATGAATTCCATTCCATATTTGGTAAGGCCTTAGGAAATATTAATTCTCCACTAAAGAATGTATGTCAGAATTAAGAAAGGACATAGTATTTTTTAAAAAAGTTTCTCAGATGTATGTGAAAAACTTACACCTACCACCAACTCCTCCACTACCATTTGCACGCACCCCTCTCTACTCTCCTTAATTCCCTTACATCCCTCTGAACCCTATGCCTTCTGTCTCGCCAGGATGAATAGGAAATGCAGGGCAGTTAGAAACCCATCCAGCAGGTAAAGACTTGCCAAGAAGCTCAGTGACCAGCTCTGGTCCCAGGGACAGAATATCTCTCTCTTCCAAACACATACAAACCATTTGCCTAGGCAGAAAGTGAAAGTAGCATTGCTACTTTCTAAAGTAGCAAGATAGGTCATAAAACCCAGGTGGTCTTTTTTATGAATCTTTAAAAAATACACAAATAGCATGTTTATTTTAGGAATATTAGAAAACACTGATAAGCAATATAAAGAAAGCAAAAATTACCTTTAATCCCCTGATTCAGATACAATTACACTATATTTGGTATTTATCATTTCAGACACTTTTTATGGCAGGATGGGGGTGATATGCAGCAGATAAATTGCATTCTGCAACTACTTTTCTATTAACAATATATCATAAACATATTTATTGCCATTAAATATTCTTCCCCAGAATAATTTTAATGGCTGCTTGGTATTCCATTGTTTGACAAATCATTTATTTTTTAATCTGTCTTTGTTGGGTATTTTTAGTATTTTCTTTTTTCACTATTATAAGCAGTGCTTTGATGAATATCACATACATACACTAGCATTTCCTAAAGCAAAACTATGTTTATAGTGAGTATTTTTTGTTATGTATTCACCTGAACTGCTGACATTGAGTCTATAATTACTTCACTATCAGCCCGTCCCTAGGTTTCAACTACCTATGATTTTGTGGTTGAAAGCTTTCATACTGCATAAGGTCTAGGCGGCCTGATCCTGAGCAGGTTGTTACATACAACGTTATAAGGATCATCTCTAATCAGGATGAGAGTCCCAATAGGTAAAACATGTGCGAACGTTTGCAGGGTTTGGCTATATTAAGACCAACCTGCGGTAGAAAGAAACATGGATTAGAAGTAGTGAAGGGGACAACGATGTTTTCATGGATATAGAAAATGTGTTTGAATCTTAGTAAAATCCCATTGTAGGAAGTCACAAACTGACTGAGGAAAATTTTAGCTGAAAAACCAGAGCCATTTGGACAATGGCCCTGCTGTCTTACCGAACATTTGAGAAGCAATTTATTGTAGTAATATATCACGGTGTGTAAGAGAAACTGTGGATTTGGACTGCCTGGGTTTGAATCCTCACTCTGCGACTACTAGAAATTGACCACATTGGCCTTAGTCAACTTACTTACCTTTTCTGCTGCCTCAGTTTCCTCAGTTGTGTAAAGGAGATGATAATAGCTCCGACATTAGAAACCTCCTGTGAGGATTAAATAACTTTGTGAGCATAAGGCACTTAGGACTGTGCTGACTCATTAAGAACTATATGTAAGTGTTAACTCTCATCATTAGTGTCAAGATGTAGTATCAGGACCATTAGTAGCAAGGTATCATCATGAGTGTCAAGAATAATGTGTCATTAACGTCTCTGGCATTAAAAAAGGATTACCATTAATTCTCTTAGCACCTGCCTACCAGACAGAAAATACAATCAGACTCGGCAGGGCTCTTTTACTTCCTCTTTTACTAATTATACAAAATCTATTCTGAAAGGCAGATTCCCTTCCCTGCCCACAAGTCCCAGTTGATGGCTGTGAGAACATCTCTTCTCAGGTAGCTGGACCAGACCCTCATGCTGCTGTGGTCACTGCTGGTTATCTTAGGTGAGTCTGACACTTTGAGGTAGAACTGAGGTGGCAACAGGATGAGGTCCCCAGCTCCTGCTAGTCGAGAAGTTTTGTCAAAGCCTAAGGACGAGCATGAAAGCTCAAGCCTCTGCTTCCAGCTTAGGCTTCAGAGGCAGAGGAAAAGGAGCGGTGACTGGCCAGAGCCAGACACAGGAGAAATCAAATCACAGCACACCCCAAGCCTTAATTTTCAAAGGGGGCCACTGCGCCACTTGCTGGTCATGAATTCCTATTTTTATCTCTTAGATCCCATAGAGTAATATGATGTTATCATAAATAAAAATTTCATAATTCCAATGCTTAATACTTCCCTTAATCTCCATGAAAAAAAACAACAACCCAATTATTAAATCAGTTATCTGTAAGATATTAAATCAGATATTAAATCAGATATTATTAAATATTTAATATCTGTATTAAATACTATTAAATATTAAATATTTAATATCTGTAATATGTAATATGTAATATCTGTAAGATATTAAATCAGATATTATTAAATCAGTTATCTGTAAGATATTAAATCAGTTATCTGTAAGAAGATGCATCGAGACCCTTTGCTAATGTTTTTTCAGTTTAATTGTGGGCCATGAGGGAGATGAGGGCTACTGCTGGGAGACAAGATTCCTTTCTCTACACTTGACGGACACTAAATAAATATTTGTTGAGTAAAAGGACTCTAACATAAAATATGACCCACGGAGAGGATATAGAATGGGTTCAACTTGTAACCCCCACAGCTCTCATTTCCTGAGGAACCCCTCTGAGACTTAGGTCTGTCTTCTCCTGTAGCAGGGTGTCTACCGCTTGAAAAGCATGGTCAGGGGTGGAGGGAGAAAGTGAAATGAAGGAGAGAGTCACTAAATATCCAACATCCATGGGACTTGCTCCTGGCAATCCCTTTAGTCAAGGGATGGATTTGCCATTTGCCTTGCGATTGTAAAGTGAATGAGGGTTAGCTGTATGTTGGAGGGATGTTGAAGTGTTGGTGATAATGGAGTAGGGGAGCAGATAGAAAAGGAGGGACAGAAAGAAGTTTTTGAGCGATTTATCAGAGTAATACAAGTTTCTAAATTGTGGGGGCTAATTCTCTGTGCTAACCTCTGACTTTTGACCCCCTCACAGCTCCAGTCAGTGGACAGTCAGGTGAGTCCCCCTTATCTTTGCTCTCCTCTGTCTCTGGTTTATTAGTCACTGACCACCACAGAGTCCTGTAGAGGTGGCCCTAGAAGGTCTGTGGACATATTCAAATGACACTGTTTCCTAGGGCCAAGCTGTTCTGCAGTCTCGCCGTCCCTGCCTGCCCAGCCTTCTCAAGGCCACAGATGTTTGTTTCTTTGCACAAAGCCCTGGGGATAAGGAGGGAAATGACATCTGAAAGAGGACATGCAGACTGGACAGAAGTTGACTGGGGAGAATTTGTTTTCCTGGCCATAGGACTCAATATTATCTGGCTCGGTATTTTCTGGTTGAACAGTCTCACAGCTCGGAAAAGTTATTCCTAGAGGAACATCTAAGCGCTAAAAACTTGGTCATTGCTTCTTTAGCTCTAGATCGGGGGTCAGCAAATTTTTACTGTAAAAGTCCAGATAGTTCATATTTTAGGCTTTATGGGTCTTTGTCATAATTACTCAACTTTGTCCTTGTAGCAGAAATATTATTAATGGCCATATGTAAACGAATCGGTGCCTCTGTATTCCAATAATACTTTATTTACAAAAACAGGTGGCTGGCCGGCTCACAGGCATCATTTGCTGACACCTGCTCTAGACCCATTATTTAGTTCTGATTATTTTTAATACATATATTACTTTTCTAAAGTTGTGTGAAAAAAACCCTAATTTCCTGTCTTCTTGATTTAATGCTGTGCTCAGCCAAGGAAGTAAATGAGAAAAACATTTTACTCTACATACAGGACCTCCGTATGAGTCAAGACTAAATCTAAAGAAAGGGAAAACTGATCTTTAGTTTGTTCAGTGCTCACCATCAAGTGGGAAAGGGCTCTTTGGGCTCTCGGGAGCTGTGCTGGGATAAGCAGTTCCCTATCTCACCTTTAATGGAACAGGACGGTCCAGGGACACCTACAGAGCCTTGGCCAGGAACTTATCTCATCTCTTGTATTCATTCTCACCCACATAAGGTCCCTGAGCCCTACCCTGGGATACCCATCATTTCACTTCTTGTCTGGTTGGAAATTCGAGGAAATCTCAGTCAATGCTCCCGTGGCTTCTGACCATAAATGGAAATCAGGCTACTGCTCCGTCCCAGTCTCGGGTGCCACGGGGCAGTCTCCCTGCAGTGAATCACCACAGCCATTACAGGACAACGGCCACTTTTTTCTTTCTTTCTTTTCTCTGCTTAAGAGCTTCTCAGAAATCTGGGATCCTCCTCAGAACCAAGGTCCTTCTCTTAAAAAAAAAAAAAATTAAAAAGAACTTAGTTCATCATGATGTAGTAAAAAAAAGAGGCACTGAAAAACCTGAAAAACCCAGATTCAAACCCTGTCTTTGCTATATACCAGCTGTGTAGCATGGTGGGGGGCACGGGGGGTCACTTGGGCTCCCTGAAAAAGTCTCTGGCACTTAGGGAATAACACTGCCCTGCAGGGTGTGAAATGTGGGAGCTGAAAATGTCTCTCTCCACCCATTCCCTCAGGGCGGTCTTCTCTCCTGTTTCCTCTTTCTAGCTCCACCTACCCACTGCCCTCACAGTTTGTGACCTTTCTCCGGCACGCATCTCCCTGAGAAAATAATGCTTTGCCCGCCTTCTGCTCTTGCTACTGTTCTGGTGAAAATATTTTTCAATGGAATTCTTGTGAAAAAAAAGTCTTCAAATCAATACAACTTGACCCTAGTTAAATTTTCGTGGTCCCATTTATTGGCTCTACCCAAAGACCCCTCCATTCACCACCTAACCTTCTCCCTGCCTCCTACTATTGTCCTTCCCATCCCACCCCTCCTGACACAATTCTCTTCTTTACTCTCCAGGGTCGGCAGGATTCTTATTGGGCAATTTCGTAGGTACAGACACCCTCAGCCTGACTGTGGATGTTTGGTTCTTTTGATCAAATCTAGGTGCTAGAGGACTTGGAACCTACTGAGGATGAGCAAGGCAGCATTAGGGCTTGGTCCTCTGCCTTTTTAGGGCCTTTGGTTAAGAGATGGTGTGCACAGATTAAAACCCTCAAGGTTGCAGACCCCACCACAGTGACAGCCAACTAGGAACAGCTGAACTTCTGCTGAGGTCTCCAAACAGCCAGGTGGTCACAGCAATCCTGGAAGCAAATTATATAAACTCTAACACAAACACTATTCTGATCCAGTTTCTGGACGAAGACTGCCCCAGTGGTTTAGAAGTTGGCTTGATTGCAAGCCCCACAGCAGTAGCCAAGTCCCCGTGTGATCTAATCTCCAGGTGCAGAGCAGGGCAACAATCTTGAATTAATCTAATTGTTTCTGCAACCCACCTTCTCTGCCTTTCTAATTTCATTAAGAATCATCATCATCATTGTCAAAGGTTGCCTTCCATTTCCAACTGGGAAATCTGGGTTTCTACCTGGAACTACCAGTAGCAAACCATACATTTTCCAAAAATTATAATTCCAAGTTCCACAAGCCTCACACTCTGGCTGCACAGTTGTTTTAGGAGGCATCACATCTCTTGTGTGACTGACCTCTGCTTCCTAACACCACACATCCAAGTTCTGGCAGTCATGGTACGATTGAATAGCGGTAAAGGGATGATTTTTATCTGAAATATGACTTAATACCTCACCTTGAAGTCAAAATTGTGGAATATAATACTAAAATATAACACAGAGGTCACAAACACAGAACACAGTCCAGTACCATAGACAAGTGAAGTGTTAAGGGCAGAAATTAGAATGTCTGTGACCCATTGAAGAAGAGCAGCTTCTGGGGAGGGCATTTGTCTTTGGCATGAGTTTTTTCTCACTACAATAAGTCCCCTAGGAACCTTGCATTAAAATTAATCTCCACCTCATTATACATTGAATGGATGAGAAAAAAATTCTGAAAGGAACATTCAAGCAGAAAATCACAAGAATTAGAGATACTGGACCTTATTCTAGTAACTGGCTACTTCTCAGTTACCTAGGCCATTTGGTGGTTTCATCTGGTGATGCAAGAAGGACGGACAGGACCTGAACTTTTATAACACTGGGAAGTGCATGGGGCAGTGGCAGTGAATATGTGGAGGGATGGGAAAATAACGTTCCCACTGAGGATGGTGATTACTGGCACAATGCCACTACCGGGTAGCACTAAGGAGAAGGAGTTTTAGCAGAACACTCCTTCATCCATATAAAAAGTTTTGGTTACCTACCCCTTTCCACATGGGAAAAATAATATGCAGCCCTTAGTAATTAAGACATGGGTTGGAGCCACCATCTTGTCTAAACATGTAGAGGCTGCACCTGACACCATCTCCTGGTAGAGCTCACTGCCCAAGAGCAAGAGAGCAAATCAGACACTTGGGTTCTCTGCAGAAATGATAAACTCAGTTTCCCTCTTGCAGGCTGGCTGACACTTCTGGCCCCTTCTTCTGTCTTTGAAGGAGACAGAGTGGTTCTGAGATGCAGGGGAGAAGATGATGAGGCAATAAAGACCATGTCTTACTATAAGAATGGAAGAAAGTTGTTTCTTTCAAATAAAGTCTCAAGCTTCCTTATCCAGAGGGCGGTTTTGCACGACAGTGGCCAGTATTACTGTATTGCTTCTGGGAAATCCATTTTTCACTCATGGAAAGAAACTTCAAACACAGTAAACATTAAAGTCCAAGGTAAAATTTTTACTCCTGTGGGGACTGGAGCTGGGCAGGAGCCTGTGGTAGCAGAGCAGGGTGGGTGCTTGGTAAAGGAAAGCTGCCCATGGGCCAGCATGGACTGGAATGCTTGTTGCTTGACCATGCAAGGGATGTGATGGGAGATAACGGGTCTGGTTCTGAGGGTCTTGTTTACTGGGGTTGCTTCAGGAACCTTGATTCTCACGGCTCTGGGGACTGTTGTGATCCTTCTTTTAGAGCTGTTTCCACATCCTGTGCTGAGAGCCAGCTCCTCCCAGCCCACAGAGGGGAGCCCAGTCACCCTGACCTGTGAGACCCGGCTTGCTCCACAGAGGCAATATGCCCAGTTCCAGTTCTGCTTCTTCAAAGATGGCCAAGTCCTGGGTCCAGGCTGGAGCAGGTCTCCAGAACTCCAGACCCCCACCAGATGGAGCAAAGACTCAGGGTCTTACTGGTGCGAGGCAGAGGCAGTGGCAGTGACTCATAGGGTCAGAAAACAGAGCCTCCGATCCCAGATTCATGTGCAGCGTAAGTATCAGTAAGGCTAAGCCTTGGAGAAAAAGAGGAGTGCTGCAGCTGCAGCTTGTTCTGCTAGTCTTTTGTTTCTTTGTGCAACTTCTGCCCTTGTGCAAAGTTGGAATTGGGCTAGAGAAGTTCTCCAAATTGCTTTTGACATTGCTCTTCATAAAAATAAAAAAAATGGATGGAGCTCCCTACAAACTTTCTTTTCTTTATCAGTCAAATATACACTGATCACTGATTGTGCCTGACACTTAGCATAGTCTCTGCCTCCATGTGGCTGATCTACAGGAATCACAACACACATTGACTTATTCAAAGGCAATGTGGTACTACAGTATATGAGATTGAATGAAGCATCTGAGAAAACAGAGATCAGAGTGAACTGGAGGGGTCAGAGGGGCCTTTGGGATGGAGGAATTGAAATTTGTATGGAGACAATGATGGAGAATTGTTATTGGAATTGTTATTAGGAATGTCTTTTCCAAGGCAGGGCTGATGCTACTGGTGTCCCTCTTCATTTGCACAAATGACATTTGTCTGCATCCCAAAAAATGCCTTCTGTCTTGCGGAGTAGATCCATCTCAAATTCTTTAGTGACTGCTATCCATGAAATTAGCCAGGATCAGGGCTAGGGCATGAAAGTATTTAATGAAAATTATAATGAATCTGATACCTCTGTAGGAATACTTATAAGGGTTTACATACGCAACCCATATTTCCATTCCTTGCATTAGAGAGTGAAATCTTTTTCTTGTAGTCTTCCCTAGTCAGGGTTCTCAAATGTTATCTTATATCTATCCAGGAGTCCCTGTCTCTAATGTAAGGTTAGAGACCCAGGCCCCTGGGGGGCAGGTGATTGAAGGAGGGAAGCTGGTCCTTATCTGCTCAGTGGCTGAGGGCACAGGAAACATCACATTCTCCTGGCACAAAGAGGCCACAGGAACCAGTTTGGGACAGAAGACCCAGTATTCCCTGTCAGCAGAGGTGGAGATTCCAGCTGTGAAGGAGAGCGATGCTGGGCACTATTACTGTAGAGCTGACAATGGCCGTGACCCCATCCAGAGCAATGTGGTGAATATCCCTGTGAAAAGTGAGTTCCACTCTCATTCATCTCAGGCAGAATTTCCAAAACCGAGGTTATGGGAAATTGCAGTTGCTTCCAGGAATCAGAGCTATAGAGAACCAACAGAAATTTGAGAATGGGTTACCCTTGCAAGTTAAACGGCTGACATTTTGTGGAGGAAAACATAGGAAGGGCTGGATTGGCATAAGGAAAAATTAAGATGACAACAAATGACCAGGTCTCTAGGCAATGCCCCAGAATTGACAATCCATTAAATTTCTAAAACATTAAGAAAATTACCTCTGATTGTTCTTGTGGGGATGTAAATATGGAAGGAATACAGAATGACTAAAGGCTCGGCCCTGTGTGGAGAACCTCAGTGTGGGCGTTTCTGAGTCTACTGCAGCAACCAAAATCCTCTCTCATAACCACGCTGTCTCTGTCAGTTCCAGTGTCTCGCCCTGTCTTCACCCTCAGGGCCCCCAGGGCCCAGACTGTGGTGGGGGACATGGTGGAGCTTCACTGTGAGGTCCAGAGAGGCTCGCCCCCGATCCTGTACTGGTTTTATCATGAGGATGTCACCCTTGAAAACAGCTCAGCCCCTTCTGGAGGAGGAGCATCCTTCAACCTCTCCCTGACTGAAGAACATTCTGGAAACTACTCCTGTGAGGCTGACAATGGGCTGGGGGCCCAGCACAGTGAGGCCGTGCCACTCAACATCACAGGTAAGTTGGTGGTAACTGGATACAGTAGCATTATGATCAATGTCAGTCCAGCCAGTCTTTAGGGATACCATAGTAGGATTTCAGAAGATAAGTGGTGCCCTAGGTGGTGTCTCCTGTACATGGGGAGCTAGAGAGAGTCTTCTCAGTGTCTGGTTGTGACTCTTCTGCCCATATTAACTTGAGAAGTATAGACTATATTTAAGTGAATTTTTATTTACTATTCCTGCACAGTATCTATAAGGATCCTAGGGCCCAAGCTTTTATTCTCTGAGGCTGAGGCACTGGTTTCTTTCCTCAGGATTTGATGGCTACAGAAGAAGCCTTCCCACAGCCAGAGCTCTCGGGGGGCTGTTTAGTGTCCTTGGCTCCATTGCTGTTGCTCTGTTGCTTTATTGGTGGTTCCACAAGACATCAGGTTGGTATCTACTAATTGATGCTTCCCCTTTACTGCTATGACCTTTTCCATAACCAGTATGGATTGGATTTGCAAAGAAAACCTTCCAAACTCCAATAATTTCTTCCTATGCATCTCAATTCTGAAAGCTTCCATCCAGCAGGCAACATTACCATAATTCTAATTTTACAATATGTTATTTTCCTCTGGGTGTAATCAGTTCAGATTAAAAGCCATTTTAATTAGATTAAAATCTTCCATGCTGGACTTTTAAATTAAAAAGTGTAACCATTAAAATATCACTTAATTAAAAAAAAAATTTTTATTCTATTACCACATATATAATCTAGCTCTTACTCACCAAAACACATTCAGATATACATTTTCATGCTGTCAGTTATGTTCACAATGCTGTGCCTCCCTCATCAAAATCCATTACCAAAACATTTCTATCATACCAAACAGAATTCTGTACATTTTAGATCCCTATTCCTTATTCCCATCCCTTCCGCTGGTAACCTATATTGTAGATTCTGACTGTACAAGTTGGATATTCTAATTATTTATTATCAATGAGAGCATATAATATTTATCCTTTTGGGTCTGGCTTATTTTACACAACATGAGGTCTTCAAGTTTCCTCCATGTTGTCACATGTATCAGAACTTCATTCCTTTTTATGGCTGAATAATATTCCATTGTATGTATACACCACATTTTGTTTATCCATTCATTGACTGATGGACACTTGGGTTGCTTCCATCTTTTGACAGTTGTGAATAATGCTGCTATGAATATTAGTGTGCAAATATCTGCTCAAGTCCTTGCTTTCAATTATTTTGGGTGTGTACCTAAGAGTTGGATTGTTGGTGTAGCAGTTTGATATTATTTATGAATTCTAAAAAGAGATATTGATTATGTTTGTAAACTGGTCTATTCCTCTGGACATAATACCCTTTGATTGTATTAAATTCAAAGGTTTTACGTTTACTTGATTATGTTAAGATTAGGGCTTTGATTCAACCATGTCATTAGGGTGTGCAGGGTTGAGTCCCCACTCCCTTGGTGGGCTATATAAACGGACACTCACTCAAGGAGAACACAGAAAAAGATACACAGAGGAAGAGAGAGAACTCCATAGTTATGGAAGACGAGAAAACTTTAATCCTGTGGCCCCAGGAAGAGAGATGAGCCATTCATCTGATAGTTTGCTGCTGAAGAGAAAAGAGCAACTGAGCCCTACTCCAGCCTACTGCTGAGATTGGAAGAAGCTGGGCCCACGGAACCTCAAGAGGAAAGAGGAAGGCTGAACCCTCACAGACATTGCTTGCCATCTTGCTTCAACATGTGGCAAATGACTTTGGGTGAGAAATCAACCTTGAGTTGGACTCTTTAGAGCCGTGTAGCTATAAGCTTTTACCCCAAATAAATACCTTTTATAAAAGCCAACAGATTTCTGGTACTTTGCATCAGCACCTCTTTGGCTGACTAATACAGTTAGGTCATATGGTAATTAGATACTTAACTTTCTGAGGAACCACCAAACTGAGTTCCACAAGGGCTGCACCATTTTAGAATTCCACCAGCAATGACTGAGTGTTCCTATTTCTCCTCATCCTCTCCACCACAAGTAATTTTTTAAATAGTAGCCATTCTAGAGGGTGAGAAATGATACCTCATTGTGGTTTTGATTTGCATTTCTCTTGTGGCTAATGATGTTGAACATATTTTCATATGCTTTCTGGTAATTTGTATATCTTCTTTGGAAAGATGTCTATTCAGCTCTTCTGCCCATTGTTTAATTGGTTTGTTTGTCCTTTTATTGTTAAGTTGAAGGATTTATTTATATATTCTGCTTATTAAACCTTTATTGGATATGTGGTTTTCAAATATTTTCTCCCTTGTGTAGGTTGTCATTTTACTTTCATGATGAAGCCCTTTGAGGCACGAAAGTTTTAAATTTTGATGAGGTCCCATCTATTATTTTTTCTTTTGCTGCTTGTGTTTCTGGTGTAAAGTCTAAGAAACCATTGCTTAACAATGTCCTCAGATGATTCCCAATGTTATCTTCTAGGAGCTTGATAGTTCTGGCTCTTATATTTAAGATCATTTTCAGTTGTTTTTTTTTTTTTCTGTATAAGGCATGAGGTAGGGGTCCCCTTTTCTTCTTTTGCAAATAGAGATCCAGTTTTCCCAGTACCATTTGTTGAAGAGACTATTCTTTACCAATTGAGTGATCTTTGTCCACTTGTCAAAAATTAGTTGGCCATAAATGTTATCATTTATTTCTGGGTTCTCAATTCAATTCCATTGGATAGGTCTGTCCCTGTGCCACTACCATGCTGTTTTGATTATTGTGGCTTTGTAATAAGTTTTAAGATTGGAAAGTGTGAGTCCTCCAAATTCATTCTTCTTTTTAAAGATGGCTTTGGCTATTTGGAGCCCTTTACTCTTCCATATAAACTTGATGGTTGGCTTTTCCATTTCTGCAAATAAAGTTTTTTTTTTTTTTTTTAAAGATTTATTTATTTTATTTTATTTATCCCCCCCTTGCTGCTTGTGCTGCTGTGTCCATTCGCTGCGTGTCTTCTCTGTGTCTGCTTATCTCCCCCTTGCTGTGAGGTCTTGCCGCATCAGCCCACAGCGCCGC
>JAQZBX010006675.1:36128-52755 GCA_029593785.1 Cabassous unicinctus | reverse complement strand
CAAAATGTTAATGTCAGACCAAGAAAAACCCAGTATACTAAGTGAAGGAGACCAGACACAGAGTACTACATATTGTATGATTCCATTTATATAAAATGTAAATATAAGTCAATTTATAAAGATGAAATTAGATTAGCGGTTATGTAGGGCTGTGGAAGGAATGCTAAGGGGTGTGGAGTCTTTCTTTTTGGAGTAATGAAATTGTTCTAAAATTTTTTTGATAATGAATATACAGCATTGTGATTATACTAAAAGCCATTGGTTATACACTTTGGATAGACCATATGGTATGTGAATATATCGCAATAAAACTGCTTAATAAACAAATAAATAATTGTGCAAGAATAGCTAGGAATAGCAACTATGTACAACAGGGGAAACATAGAAAGATTGAGAGGTGAGGAATTTTCTTTGTATGTTTTTTGTTTATTATTATTATTGAAATAATGAACATGCTCTAATAATGATTGAAGTGATGAATGCACAACTATGTGATTATACCAAATACCGTTGATTGTACACTTTGGATGAATTGTATGTTTTATTAATACGTATCAATAAAATTGATTTGTTTAAAATAAAGTGTTGACAAGGATGTAGAGAAATGGAAACCCTCATACATTTTTGGTGGGAATATAAAATAGTGTAGCTGCTTTGGAAAACAGTGTGGCAGTTCCTTAAAAAGTTACATAGAGTTACCATATGCCCCTGTATTCCATACCCAAGAGAAACAAAAACATATGTCCCCATAAGAACTTGTAACAAGTGTTTAGAGCAGCATTATTCATAATAGTCAAAAAGTGGAAACAATCTAAATCTAAATGTCCATCAAATGATGAATGAAGAAAATGTGCTGTACACATACCATGGAATATTATTAAGCCACAAAAAAAAGGAATGAAATGCTGGTACATGCTGTTCCATAGATGAGTCTTGAAACATTATGTTAAGTGAAAGAAGCCAGCTAGAAAAGACCATGTATTATAGGATTCCAATAATATGAAATGTTCAGAAGAGGCAAATCTATAGAGGCAGAAAGTAAGTTAGTGGTTGACTGGGCCTGGGAATGGAAAAAAGGATTAACTAAATGAGCACAAGGGGATCTTATTCAGGGAATGAAAATGTTCTAAAATGGTTGTGGTGTTGGTTGCACAACTCTATATATGCTAAAAACTATTGAACACTTTAAATGGGTGAATTGTATGGTATATGAAATATATCTCAATACAGCTGACTCAAAAATGGTTAAGCATGTTTATATTAAAAAAATTCAGGTAGTTTTACAGAACTTAAAAGGAAAAATGAATGAAGGCATTTTCCAATTGGTGAGGTTAGAGTTTATTTAAACCTGCATATATATATTTTTTTTAAAAACAAAAAAGTCTTAATTTAGAAAGCTATGTTTCTGTTGAGGATAGACTGTGTATTCCAGAAAAAAGCCACATTATATGTTGTGGAAGAAAAATCGGAAGAAAAATCCAAATTCTTTTAATAAACTTGATGTCTTCTTTATTATTTTATGTTCTTATTTGAGGGTGTGGCAGATGTATGTAGTTAGGTTAAGAAATTCCTGTAGAATGTAACCTTTGCCCTCCCACACAGAGTACCAGCTGGGTGAGGTTTGTGAGGTTATGTCTAGCAATCCCAAAGTGTCGTTCTGTGGAGGAGATGTTGTTTATAGAGGCCAGGAAAGAAAAATGTTTAATTTGGGTAAAGGGGTGGTGGTTTAGGAAAAATCTTGTTATAACGGGAAACAACATTTCATTGTAAATACTAGGATTCTTGGTTTTATTTGATGTTAAAAATAAAAATAAAAACTTTATTGTTATAAAACAGTGTTTTGGTTAATATTTAACTTTTTTTTTCTCCTAGCTTTCGAAACGATTACAAGAAAAAGGATGCAAAGTGGGACACCTCCTGCAGGCTGTGCTTAAATACTATGAAGTGATGGACCAGACTCCCAGCGAGGCGGGATGCCAGTCGTTGTTTGATTGGCTCTTGGAAAATGCATAGGGCAAACCCCAACTAGTATATTTTATTATTTGTTTGGGGAGGGGAAGAAACAGGTAAAGTTGCATAGGGTCAAATTTGAATAGTGAATGTTAATATTTAAATGAATTAGGAGGAAAGCAAATACGGCTTTTTAAGTGCTTTGTTCACACAGTGTAAATAGTTCATACTTTTGTAATCTCTGTCAAAATATTAGCTCCCTGTGCTCTTCTATCCATGTGTGTTTTGTGTTCAGACCATACAAGCATGTATATGAAGGAAGGTCCAACCATGAGATTTTCAGGGGCATTATCTGGTGGCATTCTTTGTGCATCCAAATAATGCTGCTGGAGACCACCACACTGAGGTAGTTGTGGATGGGTTCCAGTGATAGTTTTGCCGGCTGCAATTGTAGCAACAGGTATGTGCCTTTGCAAACAAATGGCGTCCAATTAATAACTAATCTGACATCAAAAATGAAATTGAAGATAATTGTTTTCTTTGTGCCCTGTTTTTTATAAGTCAGTTTTATCTTCATAGTTCAGCCATGGCTAGCTTTTGGTTTAATTAAATTCCTTAGCAGAGACATTAGTATTTTAGATTTCTACAGACACCATATGTGATAGTTTCCACAGCCTTTCTCAAACGGCCTTATGTGCCAATGCTTGCAGTCATTCTTGTGTGAGAGTGTGCGTGTGTGTAAAGGAGTCCCCTGACTTTGCAAGAGATTTGTGCCCTCTTTCATTTTACTGTTTTCTTGGTTAGAAACCCACTGTTAATGTTTAAAAAAAAAAAAGTGCTTTAAAATAAAATATCTATAAAGATTGTGCAGTAAGAATTTTTTTGACTCATTTGGGTCCCCAGCTTATCCCATAAATGAAAATTGAAATTGCAAAATTTGTTGAAATTCTAGAAATGAATGTTAATAAGCCAGTGCATTTAGAGAAAGCCAATAACCCTCTTCATTGTTGGGATTTTGGAAAAATTCCCCTTTAACAAGGATAAGCTTTTTCTGGAAAAGTGGGGAATTTTTTTATTCACAGATAAAAGTATCTGCACTCTTTTGTAAAGTTCTTGACATGATCCCACTGCTTTTCTTTAGAAACTGCAAATTGACATGATTAGAGGGCCAGTGTTGTGTCTTGTTTTTGTGTGTGTGTGCATATGTGTATGGATTTTTGCTGCTTCCACTGGTGGATTTTGTAATCTTAGGGTAAATCGCTTTTTGTGGGGGCTTTGGTTTTCCTCCATTAATGTTCTTTTTACCTGAGCACTGACTGTTCTGAAAGCTACACAAGGTGTAGAAAACTTGACACCCACCAGGGGACAGGGGAAAAGGGCACTTACATAAGTTGAATTAATAACTATACTAAAGAGACATGTTTTATAGTGAAAGATGCAAATTTGCTTTTTAAGGAAAATGCCAAAAGTTATTTAAATATTTTCTGAGATTACATTGTAAACTTTAGGTTTTCTTAAATAGCATACAGAAATAGAGCAAGGCTTAAATATAAATATTTGCTAAAGTTTCTTTAAGTATTTTTTAAGGTGGAAGGATAGAGGAAATGTATAGCTAGAGTTGTTTTTGTCTTGAACTTTTCAGAACTTGAGGTGCAGCAGCACTGGACTGGGTTTTTAGATATTAGAAACAGGGATGTTTGCTCTTGTTAATTATGGTGTGGTTTAATTATTAATGTTAGATTGCATCTTTACAAATATATTAAATATCAAACTGTGTATAGTAACTTGGATGTATGTATGTATAGGTTTGATCAACAGTGAAACTGAATTCTGAATTTCTTTTGAACTAAAATGACATAGTAGTTTTGGAAAACTTTCTGTGCTTGAAAATGTTTATGTTTATTTCTCTTATGGTAATAATAATTTTGAGGTAGGATTTCCCTCATATCCTTGTTTACTTGGCATTTTTCTGGAGCCAAGCCGGCTTCAGAGTTCCCTTATTTAACTACTACATAATGACTGAACAGGTATTAGTATTAGCATGCGTTGTAATAATAAAAATAATAATAGTGGAACTCCATACTTGTACCAATTCAATGCAAGAGAAAAAATATTAAGTGTTGGCAGATGAGAAGAGTGTCTTAAGTTTTCTTCTAGACAGAAAACATTTGAGTTTAGAGCAGTATCTTTTAACCAAGGACAGCCTAAACTTTACTTTCTTTAAAGGCACTTTGTATATGTGATTTTCCAAAGATGTTTGGTTGCTCAGTCTTCAGAACAGCTGTTTGTTGAGGACAGCTCTCATTGCCTTGTTTTATTAGGAATCTGCTCGGCATATTTATATTATAACATTGTAACATTGCCATTCTGTGCATTTAAGTCCTTATGAAGTATCCTGTTTTATTAGAACTGTTGAAGTTGTGATGTGCATTGAGTTGAATTCTCTATCAGTTTAGGAACCATTGAATGACACATGGAAAGAAAATGAATGAAACCTCTGATAAGGGTTTTTCAGAACATTCTGTGTTTTTAGACTGAAATGTGTTAATTCCTTCCTATTCTCCTTTTCCTAAGCCAAGCTTAAATTACATTTATATTTGGGGTATGATTTATGTTGATTTTGAAAATATTTCCTGATTTATACAAAAAAGGAATGATTCATTTATAAATCACAGAAGAAAATGACATACCCCTTAGATTGTTTGATGGGATTTAATGCTGTTATAAAACCTTTGAGAGTGTTCACTTACTGAATATGTCATAACTTCTTTGTACTTTGAAAAATGTTCCACTTGCCCTTCAGATATTTGGTATGAATTCAAATATTCAAAAAACTTCTATTTTTTTTTTTTTAAGGAGGTACCAGAGATTGAATGCGGGACCTCGTACATGGGAGGCAGGTGCTCAACCAGTGAGCTACACCAGCTCCCAATTATAACTTTTAATTTTGCTTAAATAAAGGTTTTATGTTGCTGATAGGATCATTGGATTGCTTGTTAAGAGCACCATGTAATAAAGTGAGCAGCAGTTTACCGACCTGGCTCTGTTATCAGTGCATGTTCCCCAAATATAAAGTTTAATTGAGTGTCATCAAGAGAGTCCACACTCAAATGTCTACTTTAATTGTGTAGTTAACAATATTCTTCCAAAATTAATATTGTTAATTTCCCATCAAGTAGTATATCATTTTAAATTTTACATTTTTCAAATGAAACTTTCCACAGAATGTTTTTTCAATAGTGCATTAATATGCAGCGTGTAGGAAAAATACTTTCCATTTAAAACCCTGTCACCAGCTCAAGAGAATTAGCGCTTCTAGGGAGAACTTAAAAATTATACCAGAAGTGAAACGTATTTTTCTTGTTTTCAGCAAAAAAAAAAAAAACCAACCAAAAAAACACTCCTATAAGCATTTACTCATTTGCTGTATTCCTGCTCTGAAGATGCAGGTACAGTGTTCCTCAGTCTTGTCACTTTACTTATTTATTTATTTTTTTAACCAGCCATGTACATTCCTTTTGTAGAGTTGTAAGTCTAGAAATTCATTGTTTTGTTTTTGTTTTACTGTTTGGATACTATTTAATATCAGGCTTTAATATTGCTGGATTTGCTACCTTTGGTTACTTGTGCAGTGTTAAAAGTAATCCACATTCTTGTTGAATATACCGGATATATATCAAAAGCAGCTTTGAGTAATGGTAGCTGTTTGTGCTGAATTACTACATTAAGATCTTGTACTATGTAACTGTAACTTTTATTTTTGTTCTTCAATAATTTAATATGTTCACTTACCAAAACGGGAACTTTCGGGATGCACTAAAATTTTCTTTATTTTACCAGTAGCTCAAAACATACATTTCAGAAAGTACTTTTGTAATAATTTGCAAGTAACTGTTCTTTTATCTTACAATTGTTTAAGCCTGTGATCTTTTCCTCTCCCAACTATGAATTCTCCAATAAATTTAAGAGATGCCTGGTTTTGGTTTCTATTTTATAATATCTTGTTAACTACTCCGTACTGAACTAAAACAAAGGCATACAGATGGGGCTGGTGTGGTAGAAGACACAGCAAAGGATCAAAGTGCTCATATCACAGTTTTCAAGAACAGGAGAGCTTAGGAGTGTTTTTAATTACTAAGACATTGGGCTGTATCTACCTAAAGGTGCCCCTAAATGCTGACATTAGTGACTTGCAAGGCTGGTTGCCCAATCTGTTTTGGATTTTAGTGCAAAGTAGAATAATTATGATTACTTTGAATGTGAACCTGGTTATGAAAGGCTACTGTCATGGATTTAGCATTCCTTCCATAGTGTATAAGAGACCATACTTATGTCATGCAATATTAGGTGCTGCTTGTTTATTTGTTGGTGGAATTTGACTTGGTCTTAAGTAATTTAAGCCCAGAAAGTAAGGGATGATTTTCTTACTTTTCATGAATGTTTAAAAATGCTAGGATATAATGATGCCCAAAATGGGAAGGCTAGGTATAAGCACATACTAGTCACTAAGAAAACAGTTCAAAAACTGCTGAGAAAAACCAGGCAGGATTCCATACACTAAACCTCCAGAAAGGAAAAATGACTCAGAAGGAATGGGAAAGTGTGACAAATGACATTTAAACAATTTTATACTTTGGTGTGCTGAATACTGCCCACTGATATGGTTTAGCCCATTGCGGGTCTTTTAAAAAAATTAATTACAACACTGAAAAATATGAAGATTTCACGTCAATATGTTATGTATTTCCAGCTTCTCTTGAAAAAAAGCTCTGGTTCTCTGATTATACTCTCTGTGGGAGCAATTTGGCAGGAGCTGAATAATGATTGCCCCTTTAGTCAGGCATACATTCTCCTTTTGCCTCTGGCATTACCTGTTCCACTACACTTGTTTCTGTTGCCAGTTGAGGCCCGATAGGCATTTGAGATGCAATCGCTGACTTAAACAGAACAGATGAGATAATTAATGTGCTGACAAAATCTGACTGACATTCGCACTGGCCTTCTAGCAATGCTTCCATTCTCTAGGATTGCTCAAAGAGTGGAAGGAGATTCTAGCAATTACAGACTTGTGAGTTTATTGCTTCTGGGCAGAAAACAAATAGTAATTGTGAAAAGTACAATTTTTAAGTATGTGGGGAAGAAAGGAGGGAGTGCCAGCTTAGGTTTACTAAGAGCAGATTCTGTCAGCCTTATTTCCTTCTTATACATTATTCTATTGACAGAATATCAGAGACATAGTATCTGGATTTTAATGAGGCATTTTACATGGAGAAAATGGCTGTCTAATTTTGGCTTCCTAACATTGTGAGAATGTGCTCCGAAACTGTATGTTAACAGATCATCACTGTCTGCCTGGAGGGCCAGTGCCATGATGACCATGAGCCATTCATTTCATGGAGAGCCTTTTTGTGCTGCCTTTGGTGAAGGTTTTCATGGAATTTGCTTGATCAAGGGTGTCCAAGAGCATTATTGTGCATTACACAGTAAATACGTTGGGGGATAATATTCAAGTGAAATTGAAATAAACTAAGGGGTCAGACAGGAAACTTTTTTTTTGAGGTACCGGGACCTTGTATATGGAAAGCTGACACACAACCACTGAGCCACATCGGCTCCCCTGAGCTGGTTTTCTTGTTTGTTTTGCTTGTTGTTTGTTTCTGTTTTTTTTCAGGAGGACCTGGGAACCAAACCTGGGACCTCCCATGTGAGAGGTAGGCGTTCAGCCAATTAAGCCGCATCTGCTCCCCGACAAGGAACTTTTGAGCCTACTTCCTCCCCTTGTCCTTGTGACAGAACCATGGCTTTCACATTTTCCTTCAAAGGGGGGAAGATTGTATGTTTACATTTTGCCCTTTTACAACTGTGGGTATGAATTCTTTCCTCCAAATACTATATTATGTCTTCTTGATATAAATTTAGTTATTCCCTTACTTCCTTAAATTCTGTGAACCGAGGACTTCTAAATATATGGGAACTGATGTTTAGGGATCGCATAACAACTTAAAATATTTTTGGATGCTGAATAGTCAGATCAAAGCTGTCAGAAAAAGAAAGAAGCTGCCAGAACTACTCTCTGAAAGCAACCTCTTCTCTCTTTTCTGTTTATAGTGGGATGTGGGGTTGTGGCAGGGCAGGCGGGCGTGGATTCGGGGGGAGATTGCAATGTTACAGTGACTTTTCCATCATATAAGTCGACGTCTTTGAGTCAGCCTTAGATAGACTGTGGCCAGCGCTGGGAGGGTAGGTAAGCTGTTTTTGCCTATGCCTGTGTGTGAGCCAGTGTGAACCCTAAGAAATCATGGCTTACTTCACTGCCCTTGAACTCTAAGGAACCATGGCTTCCAGAAGGATGGGTTCTGGGTTTAAGGTTGATTGGCACATTATGCACTTGATACACAGCTGGTGAGATACAATGCATTGAATGACAATCAGATCCTCTAAGGCCTCAATAGACTGAAATGGTTAAGTGGTCCAATCTAATACTGGATTTAATATCCTACACAAGTCCAGACTGGTGGGAGATGAGAAACCCTCGAGGCTTTTATTGGGTTCTTAAGACGCTGCAGGCATAGAAAGTGTGGTGCAGTGACTTAGGAGATGAAGGAAAATTAAAAGCTGCAATATTTATTAATACCCACCATTATTTACTCTTTATGGAGCTTGTTGTTTAGTGAGGAAGACAGTTATTAAGTGAATAATTACATAAATATCAAACTGTTGTCTAAGGGCTGTGGGAGCCTAAAATGGGAGAACCTGACCTACCCAGGGCTTCCCTAAAGATGTTGTGTTTAAGTTGAAACTTAAGTTAGGTTTGAGATAAGAATGAGCTAGCCAGGCCAAGGGAGGTGGGTGGGGAGGAGGGGAAGAAGAGCTTTTCTGGTAGAGGAAATGACATGTCCAAAGTCCCTGAGCAGAGGAGTATGACTTACTTCAAGAACCAAAGACCTGTTGGTCTGGAGCATGAGGAGACGTGGCGTGTTTTGAAAAACACTCACATCTTAGATAGCTCTCACTGTGTATGAGATCTCTGGGTGCTTTTAAGATTTTTCTCTTTGTGGTTTTTGTTTTGTTTTGTTTTGTTTTTTAACACTGGGTTCTTTGACTAGGATGTATGTCCAGGTCTGGATTTCATTTTATTTATTCATTTAGGAGTCAGCGGGCTTCTTGAATCTGCCAATTGAGGTATTTTATTAAATCTGTAAAATTCTCTGCCATTTTTTCAAATATTTTCTCTCTTCTCCTGGAACTTCAATTAAACATATGTCAAACCTTCTCGTTGTTTTCTATGTCTCTTGCCCATTTAGGCTTCTTACCTCCGTGCTGCATTTTGGAGGATTTCTTCCTAACCTGTCTAATGGTATACTAATTCTCTCTTCAGTTGTATTTAACCTACTCTGAAATCTGTCCATTAAATTCTTAATTTTAGTTTGGTTTTTTTTTTCCGCTTTGAGACTTTTTACAGGGTTCTTTTTCAGATCTCTGGCACCTTCAGTGGTTTCCTCTTAGCTGCAAATGATTCAAGATTGACTTTTTTTTTGGTCTGAATATAGTAAGTATAGTTGTTTTAGTGTTGGTGCCTGGTAATTGCAATATCTGAAGTCTTTGTTGGTGTGTATCTCTGATCTATTGTTTTTTTGTGTGCCTGATTATCTTTGATTATGAGTTGACCATATGGCATATGAAAAAATATTTGTAGCCTAGGATGGCAGTATCTTCCTCCAGAGGGGATTTTTATTTGCTTCTGACAGGTGCCTGGGGGAACGACTACTCCTGGAGCACCTTAATTTATATTCAAACTCTGAGGTTTTCTGGACCACACAGGTGGCTTCAAATAGTGCTGCTTGTCCCTCACAGCACACGTCAGGGCCTTTGTATTCTGGTTCATTCTGAAGCATAACCCTTCAGTGTTCCAACCTAAAGATGGCGGTGGTTTACTAGAATCCCTCTCGGTTTTGACTTTTGCTTTTCTAGCCCCGTGAGGCTGCCAAAATACTAATCGGCCTTTTCTTCAGGTTTGGCAAATAATCTTGGAACAAAAAGTTGCTCTGAGTACTGGGTTTACCTCTTGGAGATCTTTGCATTGGCTAGATTTCAATCTAGTGATTCCTTAATATCTTATTTATTTGATGCTTATAAAAAGATATTTTAATATTTTATCCAAACTTCTCATCCAGGCAATTGCTTTTCATTATTTTGCTTTTCCCCATGTAATTTACTTTTGTTATCCTTCTTATTTTCTTTGAAATTTTTTTATCTTTTTGAGTGGGTTGTATAGGCATATGGTATTAAATTCAAAAGGTGTAAGAATGTACAGTGACAACTGTCCCTCTCACCCCTCTGCAGCCACCTGCTGCCCTCACATAGAGACAGTCACTCTTAACAATGTCTTAACATATATAGGAATTTTGTGATAATACACATTTCCAATCTTAGACTGGCAGTTGTGACCTAGAGTGGGATGTGAACTTGAAAGTCAAAAACAGGAAATGATTAACATAAAAGTCAGATTAGTGGTTACCGATGGTGGAGAGGGATATACAAGAGGCTTCTGTGGTGCCAACAATCTTCTGTTTCTTGACTTGGTGGTGGTATATATGTTTTGTGCAATTCTGTGTACACATTTTATATGACATGTGCGTGATTGCACATGCACGCACACATGCAGACACATACACACGTTTAAAAAACAACTGCAAAACTGATCCATCTTAAAAACAACCACAGGGAACAGATGTATTACCTGTAAGACAATGGTTTGATTTCCAACAGTCTGCTTAATGGTTATGATGGAAGCCAAAAGATAATAGACTCATATGTTAAAAGGACTGGCTAAAAAAAAAAAAAAAGTCAAAGCTAGAATTTCATATCTTGCTAAAATATTTTTCAAGAGTGAATGTAAAATTAAGATAATTTCTAATAGACTGAAAGACTTTTTACAGCTAAAAAAAAAAAAACTGCTGCAAAAAACTACTGAAGGATATACTACTTTTATGAGGAAGAAATTGAGCTCCTAAGGAAATAGTGAAAAAGCAATGTTTAAAAAGCTAGAGAAAATTGAAAATGAAAGAGAAAGAAGGAGACACCACTCAAATGCAACACATTCATCATAAATAGTAGTTCCTTTACTGTTTTATGGCATGCACTTTGTATCATTTAATCCAGACAACAATCCTGTCATCATTACTCCTAGTTTACATGTGGGAAAACTCCAGCTCTGAGAGGTTAAATCAAGGCCCAAATTCTACCCACTGTACTACAAAGTGTCACCAAATTGAAAAACAACACATAGAGATGCAAACTATTTACATTTGGTGTATTTCCTTCCAGTTTTTTTCTCCATACGTATATTTTATACAAGCAGGATTTCCCATAGGTGATAAATATTTGACTAACACATTTTTAAAAACCTCACCCTGACCTGTGGAGTTTTTGGGTTTGATGGTTGATTAATCTTGCCACTCTCTATCAGAGCTCTCTGGTCTGACATTTACAGAGTTCTGGGTTTTTTTGTTTGTTTTTTTCTCTTGCATTTCTATGTGGTGGTGTTTTGAACTTCAAGTTGGCTCAGCTGATGATCTGTATAATGTAAGAATTTTAAGTAACTCTTTGAGAAGAACAATTTGTAAAAAGGATTGCTGATTGGCTTCCGGAAACCAGCCCCAAATCTTTATCTCAGCTTTAACTATGTGATTTCCCTCTTTCCCTGTCTCCGTTCTTTGCTTGTCAGAGGTGACAGACCTGGATCCTCCGTCCTGTATAGTTTTCATGTTCCTCAGAATGTGGTGAGAAGGAAGAATTACAGAAAGAAAAAAAAAACACATGCTTTCCAAGCTCTAGGCCCTATGTCTGGTGGCCGTCTCCATGCCCTTGCACCATTTCTAATCCAGTGTACCTAAAATACATGCTCCTCCTGCTATGGCATCTACCATACCTTATCTCAGCCTTCAGCTTTAACACCTTAGAGTGATTTCTTAGTTATCTTTTTTCTCCTCTCCACTGTGACTCCTCACTCGCCAGCAGAGAAGATCTGTGTTGCTCCTCAGTGATTATGACTTAGATATATGTAGTTATCATCATGCTATCATGTTATGATTTTATTATATATTAGTATGATATTATATAATCATTATATATATATATATTTTTTAGATTTATTTATTTATTTATTTATCCCCCCCTTGCTGCTTGTGTTTGCCGTGTCCATCTGCTGTGTGTTTTTTCTGTGTCTGCTTATCTCCCCCTTGCTGTGAGGTCTTGCTGCATCAGCCCACCGCGCCGCACGGGCCGGCCCGCCCTCACAAGGAGGCCCCGGGAAGCGAACCCGGGGCCTCCCGTATGGTAAATGGGAGCACTATTGATGGACCCACATTCGCTTCCTATAATCATAATATTATACTATTATTTCTTCAATACAAATATGCTGTGACTGGCAAAAGGAAGATGGCTCAGTAATATCCATATGGTAGAAGACACCAAGAGGTGAACCGCATTTCATGATTAAGTAGTCTAAAGTAAGTAAAAGTAAATTAAATGGCCAACTTACTAACTTCCAATTTTGTTAGTGTGGGAGAGCAGGCATTCTGACCAGCCCTCACATTGAAAACAAATATTCTGGATAAAATATTTAAAATCTTCCTAAATGGATTGATGGGCTGGCATGAAACCAAGGAACACGTAGGCCAAAAACCTAATAAAGGTAGGGATGTTGGGCTGTAAGTGGGCACTTAAGCCCACTTGGGCTTTGAGGGCATTTGCTGAAACCAGTGAACTTGAGCTTCAGTTTGGATTGGCTGATGGGGAGAGGGAAGCCAAGCTTCAAGGCCTCAAAAGATTACACCTAAAGTAGAGGGGTGAAGTTGAAAGGGGGAAAAAGCCCTCTGACCCAGCTGACCCTGTGGATTGGAAGAAATATTTTCTGTCCAAAACTGTTAGTGAATCGAGAGGAAAAATGTCCCCCTGAGAATTCTCACGCCAACTATCATGTATGCTTGCAGTCTAAATTCACCCTACCTGGGTGGTCCAGAACTTCTCAGAATGCTCAAGCTAAGAATTTAGTTTAATGTTTGTTTGTTTTTCTGTCAGAGGCAAACAGAAATCCTCTTGAAGATCCCACCTTCATTGTAGGCTTCAATTATGCCCAAAGATAAAGTTCCAAAAAACACAAAGATCCAAAACCATGAGTGAGTACCAGAAGTGACAGCTCAAAGACCTCAGATGTTAGCATTATCAGACAGAATATAAAGTAACTCGTGACACTTTTTAAGACATAAGGGGAAGTGGAAATGAGAGCAGAGACCTACTTCACATCCACTAGGATGGCTATAATAAAAAAGACAAGTGTTGGTGAGCATGTGGAGAAATTGGAACCCTCATACATTGCTGTGGGAATATAAAATGGTGCAGCTGCTTTGGAAAACAGTTTGACTTAAACAGAGTTGAAACAGTTACCATATTGCCCAACAGTTCCACTCCTAGTGATATACCCAAGAGAAATGAAAACTTACGGCCCCACAAAAACTTGTACTTAGTGTTCAAAGTGTTATTCATAAAAGTCAATAGACGCTGTGGAAATGACCCTAGTGTCTATGAACTGATGAATGGATAAACAAAATGTGATAGATACCTACAGTGGGATATAATTAAGCCATTAAAAGGAACGAAGTACTGATACATGCTACACCATAGATGAACCGTGAAACATTAGCTAAGTGAAAGAGGCCAGGCACAAAAGGACACATTTTGTATGATTACATTCATATGAAATGCCAGAATAAGCAAATTCATAGAGACAAGAAAGTAAGTTAGTGGTTGCCAGGGATTTGGGGGTGAGGGTAGAAGGGGAAAATAAGGAATGACTGCTAATGGGTACAAGGTTTCTTTTGGGGTGATGAAAATGTTCTGGAATTAGTGGTGATGGTTGTGTAACTGAATATACTAAAAACTGAATTGTACACTTTAAAAGGGTGAATTTTGTGGTATGTTAATTATGTATTGATAAATCTGTTACAATGAACAGAGAACAAGAAAATATTTTAAAGCCAACTAGAAACTTATAAAAATGAAACCTAAAATAATTTAAATGAAAAACTCAGTGGCTGCATTTAACAGCAGTTTTGACATAGCTGAGAGAGAATTAGTGAATTGGAAAAAATTTTCCAGAATGCAGCACAAAGATGGGATATATGAAAGAAAGTTTAAGTGATATTGGGGAAATGGAAATCTAACACATGTTTAGTAATTATAGAAGAAGAGGAGGGAATGAAGGAAGAATTAATATTTGAAAAGATAGTTGCTGAAAAATTTCCAGAAATGATGAAAGAGAACTATCCACAGATTAAAAAAACCCAGCAACTCTCAAGGAAGATGAATAAAAGCAGAATAGTTGTTAAAATTTCTAGGGAAAAATATATACATATATTCACCTGATTTTCTGAATATTTCAATAAGCAAGATAAAGTGAATTTCTAGGGTGATCAGTAAAAGAATAGAAGTAAATTGTATATATTCAAAAGAAGAAAAGAGAAAAAAATGAGAAATCAGGATAGAAAAAGTAGAACTGTTGCAAAAATAGAATGCACACAAACACACACACAAATAAGGTGGTAGATATAAGTCCTGCTTCCCTCATTCATAGCAGGTGTTCCTTGGAGCACTCACCAATAAACTTCCTGAGCATGACCCGACCTGTGAAAGAGTGTAAATTGGTACAACCGCTTGGGAAAATGATTGGACATTATCTAGTTCAGTTGAGCTTGTGTGTGCCCCATGACACAACATTTCTACCAGATATTAACTAGAGAAAATCTTGCCTCTATACACTGAGACGTGCAAAAATGCCTATAGTAGAATTGCCCTTAATAAAACACTAGAAACACCCAAAATATTTATTACCATTGGAATAGAGAAACACATTGTGATATATTCCAATGGAATTTTATACAACAGCGAAAAAGAACTAGAGCTACATGCGTCAGCATGGATGCATTGCAAAAGCATAACAGTGAAAGAAGTCAATAAAAAAAAATGAGTCCATTTATATAAAGTTCAAAAACAGGCAAAATGAAATGGCATGTTCTTAGGGATATATATCACTCACACAAATAAAGACATATATAGGTATAGGTAAAGTAATAGGGGATAATTCATGTAAAATTCAGGATAATGGATTACCTATGGAGGTGGGAGAAGGGAGAAGGATGCAATAGAGGCTTCTAAGGTACCATAATGTTCCATTTAGGAGTTGGGGATGGTGGTGTCTCATCTCATTTGTATGTTCAATTTACTATTTTTGTTCAAATTGTACACATTTTGATATTTTAAATATATGTTGCATTTCACAATGAAAATATTTTAATAGCAAAATATATTCATAGGGATTGTGGGGTGTATTAATTAGGTGATTTCCAAAATTTGCACAAAAAAACATCCCCAAACACCAAACTTTGAAGAGAAATAATGTTTAAGCACAACTGTAGTTAGTTCATTAATAATAGTAACCGCCAGAAAGCTCTTCTGTGTTTCTCAAATTGCCAGCCTGAAAATGGTACACATGACCTGTTCCCTGCTTGTCAGCCTCTTATAGTTGGGGTGAGAGAGGGGGAAGGCAGCCAGGAAGAAGCCATTGCAGTTGCTGTCAGCTCTGCCTGTCCCTGGGTTCATCTCCTGCACCTGACCTCCCACCCCAGCTCGGACGTGGATGCTCCGCTATCTGAAGCCCATACCCGCTCTCACCCTGATACTGTCACAAGAAGTACTGCTGCCCTGCAAAAGGACTGGATGGGGGAGGTGGCTGAGGGGCAAAAGGCGGGAGGAGGAGGGGGAGGAGAAGAAAGAGGAGAAAGGGGCTTTAAGCAAAAGCCTTTAGAGGAGTGAACTCCAGGAAAGGGAAGGATGGGGTGGAAAGAAGGGCAAAGCGGCAGAATGGTCAGTGCATCCTCAGGCATGGAGTGGGGGAAGTGCCAATGACCTCAGAAGTGGGCTTGTGTTTCGATGTAAAGAAACAGGAACTGAGAAGCTGGAGGTCATCTTGGCAGATTGCTGTCCTCGGCCATACCCGTCCACTCTGCAGCCAGACTGGACTGGCCAGAGAGCCGGAGGCACTGCTTTCCTCAGCTACCTCTGCAGCCTTCCCGACAGGGCAGCACGTGTGACCCACCAGAGGGCATGTCGGGTTCTCCTACAAGGAGAGGGAGGCTTTGGGGAGGGACCACCGAAGCCCAGCCAGACTCCATCTAGAAACAGGGATGGTGAAGGCTGCAGTGTTCCTGTGAGCCTCAAGGTGGTACAGCAGCACAGTCTAAAGTTTGTGAAAAGCTTCTTGGGCACAGCGGGCCTGCCTGCCCGGGCCATTTCTCCTGCCACAGGCGTTCCTCGCTTCGAGGAGGCTGACTCCTCATCTAGCCCAACCTTCGAGGTCTTTTCTTACTGGCTTATCCACTTGCATCTGCAGAGACTGGATTGTATTTTCAATTCTTTGGTCACTAAAAAGAAAAACTTCCTTCTGCTCAGGTTTACTTTCTCAGATCAGAACCACTCCCTGTGGTGGTGGGACCTAAACACCCAGGCACCCCTGGGCACGGTATCTGGCCCAGAGGACCCTCCTTACACAGTCATGTCCTGCTCAGGTGAGCAGGCTGCAGATGGTCACTCCAGCAGCCCCCTTGGGCCTTCAGGTCCT
>JAQZBX010006675.1:22680-36028 GCA_029593785.1 Cabassous unicinctus | reverse complement strand
CCTTCCATCACTCTTTATCCCCTTCGGGTGCTTTATTTTCCTTATGTGCCCTTCCACCACCTGACATATGCATTCATTTGTTCATTATCTCTCTCTTCACCTCCAGGGTATACAAGCTCCGTAGGAGCTGGGATGTTGTCGATTTTGTTCTCTGTTGTGTTCCAGTGCCTAGAACAGTGTCTGGAATATAGTGGGTACTCGGTAAGTGTTTGTTGAATGAATGGATGGGTGAGTGAGTGAGTGAATGGGTAGGGAGAGTTTTACCAGTGGAATCGTCAGTGCTCTGGGAGTTTGGAGACCAGGGTCCTGGGTCCAGGGAGCCGCCTGCTACATGTAGAACTTTAGCCCTTCACTTGACCTCTTAGTGTGGCCTGTTTCTTAATCTGTGAGATGACTGAACTGGACAGCCTGGTCTGAAGTTCCTTTCTGCCCTGGTTTTTGTTTTTCTGTTTTGTTTTGTTTTTTTATGATTTTGCTTCCAAAAGGGGCTAAGGCCAAAAGTTTGGTGGCAGACAACATGCAATCTGTTACAAGTAATTTTCTAGTATTGAAATGTGCATTTATATATGTAGATAAATGCATCATTGCCTGATAATCACTGTCTTTAAAAACTGATTTTCTGAGAAAATCTCCAATGCTTTAATTATATTTCTATCTTGACCTACGGGTCCGTGTATTAATGCTTCAAATTCTTCTGACAAAAAAAGGATTTTTTTTTTTTTTAAATGTGTTATTCTTCATCTGGGCTGTTCCTAGATAATTTATAATGGTAAATTACTTGGTAATTTATAATTAGCAATTAAAATATTAATAACTTAGTGATTTATAATCATTAATTCTTTACAATTATTTAATGAATTGAGAATATTATATAGCAGACAACACCTGCAGTTTCTTCATTTTGAAAAATTAGTAACATTATTTTAACTAGGATGCTGTGTGTGTATGCTTCCAATGAGATAAAGAGATTTTGAAATAAAATCTTAAAAAATTTATTTTTTAAAAAGAACTATTACCTTATGCCATTATTTTCCACTTGCTATTTGCTTGTGGATGTTTTATAGTACTGGTCCATATCTGGTATCCAGAAAACATCAAAATATTCCTTGAATGAATGGTCAATGGCATGAAGGAGAAAAAAATTCATATACTTGGATATGGGTAGAACTTCATGAAAATGATTCTGCCTTTCTTATCCAAGGGGGGAAATCTTTGTTCTTTGTAAATGCACTGGTTGGTAAAAGGCAATGCCTTTCCAGTGTAAATTGATGGATTCTCCAGTCTCCCAGTTTCACACATTTATGCTTCTCTGTATTGAAAAAAAAAAAAACAACCCAGTCCCATAGTAGGCAGACTAATGGCCTCCCAAAGATGCCCAGGTCCCACACCTCAGAGTCTGTGACTATGTGACCTTACAGGACAAAGGAGACTTTGCAGAGGTGATTAAATTAAGGCCCTGGAGGTGAGGTGGTCACCCTTGATTATTCAGATAGGCCCGATATAATCTTAAAATTAGAGAACCTTTCTCAACCGTGGTCGGAAGGAGATGTGCTTATGGAGAAAGGATCAGAGTGACGCAGTTTTGCTAGATTTGAAGACAGAAGGGCCATGCCCACGAGCCAAGGAATGAGGTCAGCCTCTAGATGCTGGAAAAGTTAAGGAGATGGGTTCTGCCTAGAGCCTCTAGAAGCATGCAGCCTGCCTACGTCCTGAGTTTAGCCCAGAGAGGTCCATGTCAGATTTCTGACTTCAGAACTATAAGATAATAAACTTGCATGGTTTTAAGCTACTAAAGTGCATGGTAATTGATTACCGCAGCAATAGAAATGAGACCTTCCTGTTTGCACAAATGTTTCAAGCTCCCCAGAGTAAAAGAAGAGAGGCCTGGGCAGGGCTAGAGCTGCACTGTTCAGTTGGCAGCCATTGGCTGGTATGGCCACACCTGAGCACTTAAAATGTGGCTAGTCCAAATCGAGACCTGCTGTAAGTATACAATACACACACATTTCAAAGACTTAGTTCAAAAGAAGCAAAATAATGCATTAATCATTCATTCACATTGATCACAAGTTGAAATGATAGTATTTTGGCAATATTGGGTTAATAAAGTATATTATTGAAATTAATTTCACCTGTTTCTTTTTTTTAAATGTGGCTATTAGCAAATTTAAACTTACACACGTGCCTGGCATTTGTGGCTCTCATTGTTCTATTGGGCAGCATCGTTCTAGAGCATTGCTGAAGGATAAGGGGTGGTCATTTCAGTGGCAGTCAGTTCTTTAAGTGGTAAGTTTTACTGAAAACATTCAGTTCAAGGTTTCCAAGAGGAAAGGCCAGGCTTTCTTGCATCTTCCTGTCCTGGATTATAAGGGAAGTTGTTTTATTGGTTTTTATGTCCTCAGGACCTAGCACAGTGGCTGGCATGTGCTCAGTAATTTTTGCAGAGGATGCATTTGATGTTGCTGACCTTAGAAGGTGCTTTGACAAGACACAAGGGGATGGTAAATTTGTCTTGAACAACTGCCCTGAAGGAACTAGAAACTGTGGTCTAACAGAAAACAGGATGCAACAAATGGGTCTTTTTCCTTTTGACCAGTATTTTTTGCCCTACCTCACCCCTCCTAAACAGGGTCATTTACCATTTCCAGGAAAGAAAGATGTTAAAAAGGAGTTAGAAACCAAAAGGCAGCCTCAGATGTCTGAGCCCAAATACCAAGAAGCACTTCATGTAGTGATTTCTGTTTGGCTCATTTCTTATCTCGGTGGCAATTTGCTCAGAATTAGGAGACAGACGTCTCATGTGACATTTTGTTTCTCCTCTGATTCGCTCCATGATCAATTTAGCATCCTTGTAGTTCCCTTCGTCATGCTGCACAAAGAGGCATGTGTTAATATTTATCTGCACTGAGCACTGTGAGGATTAATGACTACTTAAAAGTATCTTTTAAATATCAGGCATAATTGGCCTCACTAACAAATTATCCAGTCGCAGGATTTGGGATTGTGAATCAATTGCTTCCCTACAGCTCTGACGTTGCCATTAACCAAGGCAATTGTGGTTCAACCGCTACTGTAAATCCAAAATCCCATATTCTGAGAATGTACACCATGGATATATGCAGCTAAATGTTATTGTTGTTGTTTTCCCTGTATGATATCATTTGCTTGACTCACATGAACTTTGTACCATTAAAAATGGGGAAACACAATTTATTTCATGCCGGTTGAGTTTGTTTTGAGGTATTGTGGGCGGAAATCTCCTGGTTACATGGTTGGGATGATTCATGTAGTAGAGCAGTCTGGGGGAAAAGCCTTTATCTTGTCCTTGCCTTTATTTTTGTTTCCTACTTGGAAACTAATCATTTGAGGTTGGCAACATGGATTGGGCTAAATTTCTTTAATGATTTTTTTTTTCATGTTTCTCTACTTAAGACCAAATATCTGAAAACTCTAGGCTGTTTTCCAAAGGCAGACCTGCTCCCAGGCCCTCTGAAAGAACGCTAGCGTGTCTGAAATGACAGCAAGCTCCTCTTTGGGGTTGACTGGGCTGAGGATTCATTGCATTTAAGTCAAAAACAAAGAGTGTCACAAATTTATCTCCGGAGCCAGAAATAGAATTAGTCATGCAAATATTGCCAGTGGAGACTGTTGCCTGGTACACAGGCTCTCATGGGTTGACTCGTGTTCCCTCAAAAGATATGTTGAAGTCCTACTGCCCGGTACCTCACAGTATGAACTTTTTTTTGGAAATAAGCTCATTACAATGAAACTAGGCAAGACAAAATGAGGTCATCCCGGAGTAGGTTGGGCCCTGAATCCCAGGTGACTGGTGTCCTAACTGGAAGGAAAGAGGAGACACAGACACAGAGAAAAGATGGTGGCAGAGCTCCAGCTGTGCCACAAGTCAACAGACACTCAGGACTGCTACCACTTTCAGAAGCCAGGAGAGAGGCGTGGGACACAGTCTTCCCTGCCGACTTCAGAGGGGACAAGGCCCTTCTGACACCTCGATTTTGAACTTCTCGTCTCCAGAGCTGTGAGGCAACCAATTTCTGTTGTTTCGAGCAACTCAGTTTGTGGTACTTTGCCACGGCAGCCCCAGGAAACGGAGGCACAGGCTGCTTCCCATGCTGGGGCACGGGATGGACAAGGCGTGAGAAAGCGCCGATTGCCTGCTGACTGGAAGCACCGTGTGTTCACATCCTTACCCTTGCTCTCAGGGCTCTCTTCAGTACACAGTATGGCTGGTTAATTACACACACACACACACACACACACACACACACACACACACTAATGTTCTTTCTGATGCTTCAATAAAGTCTAAGTTAAGACTGATGTTATGGCCTGGGAATAACTCACCATCCCATCACTATGAAAATGTCATATTCTCAGGAAATAAATAGCATGCCCGCCAGACAGTAGGATATAAATGAAGGGATCAAGGCATTAACTACCCATGGAGAAAATAATAGAGATGCAATAGTCTATAGCAACCTATTCTAATGATATGGTTAAGATTTATAATAGCCTTCTACGTTCATCCTCTTCAATCAAACTTGTAATAGTCCCAAGTCTCCTACTTAATATCGAAGACCATCTCATTAGCTAAAATCAGGTTTATTTTACTTGACCAAACATAGATTTCTTAGGGTTTGGGGGATTATCATTAGACCATGTAGAACTAAGTGCAGTTGGAACAGGATTTTTTTTTGGCGGGGGGGAAGTACTGTGGATTGAACCCAGGACCTTGTAAATGGGAAGCAAGCACTCAACCCCTGAGCTGCATCTGCTCCCCAATGAGAGTTGGTTTTTTTCATTTGTTTGTTTTGTTTTGTTTTTAGGAGGTACCGGGGAACGAACCCGGGATCTTGTACATGGGAAGCAGGTGCTCAACCACTTGAACTACATCTGCTCCCTGGATCAGGATTTAAAGGGGCATATGTTACATCCCCAACACTGCTCCCTTCCTGGTGAGTGGATAGCTTTTGTCCATTCATATTCTGTTAGTCTGAGGGATGCTGGAAACAATGTCTTTTATTCCCCTTTTATTTTCCTTGACTTTGTTAGCTTGCAGAGCTGGAGGCCATGGGACAGTCTGTTATCATCTCTTCCTCCATCACATGGCCGTCTCTTTCTCTGTCTCTGTTTTACTTTGTCTAAATTTCATCTACTTATAAGGACATCAGTCATATTAGATTAACACCCACCCTAATCCTGTTTGGCTTCTTCTCAACTAATAACATCTTTAGAAATCCCATTTACAAATGAGTTCACATTCACAGGACCAGAGTTAGGACCCAGACATGTCTTTTGAAGTATGCAATTCAGTCCATAACAATGGGTCTTACATCAGACCTACTGAACCACAGCCTCTGGGAATGGGGCATCCAGGAATCCACATAATTTTATTTTAGAATAGCTTTGGATTTAAAGAAAAGTTGTGACAATAGTACAGAGAGCTCTATATACTCCTCACACACTTTCCTTTATTAAGTCTTACACTAATGTGGTATACCTGTCACAATTTGAGCCAATATTGATACACTGATCAAAGCCCATACTTTATTCAGATATCCTTCATTTTTACCTAATGTCTTTTTTCTGTTCCAGGATCCCATCCAGGATACCACATTGCATTTAGTTGTCACATTTCCTTAGGGTCCTCCAGGACCTTCCTTGTTTTTGATGACCTTGACAGTTTTGAGGGCTGCTGGAGAGGTATTTTGCAGCATGTCCCTCATTTGGGAGGGATTTTTCTGACGTTTTTCTCATATTTAGACTGGGGTTATGGGTTTTGGGGAGGAAGACCACAGAGGGAAAGTGCCATTTTCACCACATCCTATCAATGTACATACTATCAACATGACTTATCACTATTGATGCTAACTTTGAACACCTGGCTGAGTTAGCATTTGTCAGGTTTCTCCACTGTAAAGTTACTCCTTTTATCCCCTTTATCCACATTGTACTTTTGGGAAGGAAGTCACTATGTGCAGCCCACCATTAAGCAATGAGGATTTCTGCTTCTCTTCCTCGAGGGCAGAATACCTACATAAGTTATTGGGAACTCTTCTTCATGGGAACTCTTCTTCATGGGAACTCTTCTTCATGGGAGATTTGTCTATTCCCTCCCACATCTTTACTCATTTATTTATATCAGTATGGATTCATGGGTGTTCATTTCATACTTTGTGTTATAATCCAATACTACTTTATTCTGTTCCTCAAATTGTTCCAGCTTTGGCCATTGGGAGCTCTTTCCATTGGTTCCCGAGTCCCTTTGTCATCTCCCCATTGTGGTGTTTTTGGGGGAGCACTTCTGGCACTTTCTGCCACTACAAGATATTCCAGGGTTCCACATTTTTAATAAGGTCTAAAATTTAAGAATTATCATTTTCAGCCATCAAAATAAAAAATTTCTGAGTCCTGCTTATTGGATGTGGGACAAAGTAGCAAGGAAAATCTTATAGGAGAGTTTGTATGTATCTTTAAGATCAATATCAGCATACTATAGCCAGCACAAGTACAGGGAGACAGTTGTTCAAATCCCATGAAGAGACTAAGATCTCACGCAAGTAATCAACTCAGACTTTTCCTGGAGTTGCAGGGTTCCTGGGCCACGAGTGCACCAAGGAGGGTAAGGGCAGCAGCTGTTTTGAGTTAGCCCAGGCCCCGTCAGAGAGGCTCTTGAGCAGGGAATTGAAATAAAAAAAAAATAAAAAAAACATTCTTGTGGGGACGTGTTGGTGCGGGTGTGATTAAATAATACACAGTATAGTGTGGACTTCGTAGGGGTCCATAGTTTTCATCTAACTGGCAGAGGGGTCCGCGGAACAAAAAAGGTTAAGACCCCCTGCTCTTGAGCCTTATCAGCTCCTTCCATTAGGACTTCCTGGTAACTTCCAAGAGAGGGAGGGTCTGAAAAGACCCATGGCCAGCAAAGCTGAGGGCTGGCTTGAGGTCAGGGGTCACTCAGAGAGGTCCCCACACCTGTGCTGTTGGAAGGCGGTGGGTGTGCATTTGCTTAGGGAATAGAGTGTGTGTCCGTGTATGTGTGTCCACACAGCCTTGCACTATCTGCAAAATTACTTCAAGTGCACCAAAAAATGCCATCTACCCTTTATAACTGGATTAGATGGGTAGACCATTGCAGTGGAACATGCATCCCGTGTTGGCACATCAAATCCATGGAGCTGCAACTAACAGCCATTTCAGGTTCTTGCTGCACACTCCACAGTGCTGATGCGGAAGCAACCAGAGCATACAAACCCCCTCCAGCATGAAGAAAACCAGCTGCAGCTTTTCTTGGCCCATCCTCCGTTTCCATATTTGTCTTGACTCCCCTGCCAAAGCTGAGCATCTGTTTACCTTTTCAGAATGCATCCAATGGTGTTCCTATTAGGTGAGAAGAGCAAACTCCATATAGTCCTTAGCACTAGGACATTTTTAAAATGCTGAATTTCTGGTCTTATGGCCAGGAATCATTAGTCCGTCATTCTTATATACTCCCACGTTATCCATTTTGATTCTTCTTCCTCCTCTCTGCCCCATGCCACTCCACCTGTCCTCCATCCTCCTTCCCCCCAACACACATTTTCTCCCTCAGTGCTGCAGAGGAAATGTTAGCGCTTCCTCCAGGTAACCTGCCCCTGGCAGACGGCGGTGTCGGCAGCAGCTGTCCTCCAGGTAGGATTCTTGGCACACGCCGTAGAGCCTTCTGGAAGCACTTGTGTTATTTGGAACAGTTTAGTCACTATTGATTATTTTTATGGGAGGGTGGGGGTGGGAGTGCTGTGTTCTTCCTCACGAGACTTTCCTACATCTGTTGCTCTGTGTGAGTCGATGGCAGAGATGCATTTGAAGTGGGATGATTTCTGTCTTTTTTGCCATTCAAGCAAGAACGAGATGGGCTGTACTTTTAATTCTCTTGCTCCCACCTGGGGGGAATTTGCCATTTCATTCCTAAAGTAATGAGGAAAAAGAAACACATCTGAAAATCATCTGTTGCAAGTCTGTGCTAAACAACCCCAAGAACTCCGGGACAGCCGTTCCAGCAATTTGTGTGATTGTCTGTGTCTATAAAAGTTTTCTCGGGTGGGAAGATTTCCAAGGACCCCTTCTGTGTTTCAAGGCACGCGATGATGATAAAAGTAACGATAACAATAACATTAAAGAAACTTATATTTGTTTAAATGCTGTTTTGTTGGTAAAATCCTTTCAAATATCTGTTTTCCCAGTAATTTTATGCGGCAGATATAGCTATTCCCATTTTACAGCTGAGGAAACTGAAGCTGAAGGTTTGCAATTAACTTTTCTTCTCCTCCGAACTCACGAAGCTCCTAAACCTGTAGAATGATCATTTTTCTGGAAAACCAGGTACATAAAACCAAGCAAGCAAGTTATAGAAGGCTTAGTGTAGAATGGGGGGTCGGGGGGAGACACCAATAAGGAAGAAGAATCTGAGATCTTCGACTATGTGGATTTTAACAGAGCGCTAGGCGAAGCTAGCAGTCTTGCCTTAGGATGGTGACCTCGGGTTCCTGTCCAGGGTCTGAGAATCCGCCTGTTCATCCCAGGTCTCCTCTGACTCAGGCTGCTCTGTGCTTCCCCTCACCAGTTCCTCTCCAGGCCCTGTCCCCCCACTGAGAGGTACTTTCCTGTGTCTTCCCCAAGGATACTTCTCTGGGCTTCCAGCCACTGCACTGACCTTCCAACAGCCTCTTCATTCCTCTCCTCCAAGAGGTCTCAGTGGGATTCTGCTCTAACCCCTCACCCATTTCTTCTTCCCAAATGGTCGGCGGGCAGCTAGAACGCTACCCCACTCCCAAGACGGGTTCTGGTCTTCAGAAAGCCTTGCTTCTTTAAGCATCAAAACACTGTGCCCTCGCTCTTCGGTCCTGCCCTGCAATGCTGCAAAGGCACATGGGCTGGCTCGGCCCATCATTAAAAGAATCCGTTCTTCTCCATCAGGAACACACCCAGGGGCCAGAGGGTGGTGCAGGCGTTTCTTTGGGCTCCTCTAGGGTGTCCTTTAGACAGGGCCAAAGCCCACCTCGCATGGGCTCCTGAAGTCCTCTTTGTTCTTGGTCTTTCTCCTGCCTCCCCTTTCTTCTGCTTCATCCTCCAGCAAGTACAGCCTCTCTTCTTGTTTCGATGTGGACAGACTCTCTTAATCCTGGGTCCTTATTCTCAGAGCCAGGCACCCACAAATCAAAGCACCCTCTTGCTAATGGGATCGAAGCTCCCTCTTGCTAATATCCAACTTAGATGCGTGTTATGCCAATACCTTCCCATGCCAAGTGCACAAGGTTGGTGGAGAGCAGCTCATTTTATGCCACTAGCAACTCTCTGGTGGGTTGGAGAGCTTCAGGTCTATCTAGTCTTGAGGCCTGGCTGCATCATTCCAGTGCTCTAATAGCTGGAAACATGACCCAGTTACCTTGATTTCTTTCAAAACACATGCTCCCTCTGGGGCCATGCAACATGCTGTTACTTATGATGTGAAGGGGTGGAGTGAAGATGACTAACATCACAGAAACAATGGATATTCACACTTCCTGTGTTCCTTTCTTTTGCTGTTTGTTTCAGGACTCATGCCATTCCCTGGGTTCCGTTCTTTGCAATCATTTAGTGAAGAGTATTCAAATATTGTACCAAATAGCCAAATATCTATGAAAACATGTTTTTGCCCTTCTGAGACCCACATTGCAAGGAAGGGGTAGATGGAGAATAGATACTGTAGAGGACTGATTTATGTGCCCCAAATTTAGACATGTTCTTGGTCTTAATCTACCTTCCTGTGCGTGTGAACCAATTGTAAATAGGACCTTTTGAAAACGTTATTTTTCATTAAGGTATGACTCAACTGAGTGAAGCTGGTCTTAATCTGCACTACAGGAGTCTTTATAAACAGAGGAAATTCAGAGATTAGTAAGAGAAAGCTACTGGAAGGAGATGGAAGTCAGCAGAACCCGGAAGTCAGCAGAACCTGGAAGTCAGCAGAACCCGGAAGTCAGCAGAACCCAGAAGTCAGCAGAACCAGGAAGAGAAAGGAGAGGACGTTGCCATGTGACAGGAAAGCCAAAGAATGCCACGGATTGCCAGCCAGAAAGAACACTACTGATCCTGGAAGGAAGTAAGCCTTCCAGCCTCTGAAACTGTGAGCCAATAAATTCCGATTATTTAAGCCAAGCGGTTGTGTGGTATTTGCCATAACAGCAGGAAATTGAGACAGTTGCTTTCATAATCTGTTTTATTTGCATTATTTATTTGATTGGACTTCTATTGAATGGAGTAATCAGAGAGCTCTGCAGGAGGGAGAGGTGAGCTTGGATGGAGGTGATCAGGAGAGGTTCTCGTGGGAGGGAGAATTTAGTCAATTGCCTTGAAGGATGTCCAGGAATATCTGGTTGAAAGAGGAGTTCAGGCAAAACAGCACAGTTGTGGGGCATGTCAGGGCTTGTCCTTGGGAATGCTGAGCAGATCCCCTGACCAAAGTGGAGCTTGTGGAGAGGTGTGGGAACTAAGAATGGGAAGGGATGCTGGAGTGTCACTGTTGACGACTTCTATAGTTGAGAAGTGTTTCTCCAGAATCTCATATGTTACTAGTATAAAAAGTACTTTATGCCTACATTGAAAATACCCGGCTTAATTCTTAACATGGTGAAGGTGGCTGTTACCATTATACTGTCCGTCCTAGTTTTGAGATGTGAAAATATGTGCACCAGTATCCCAGTATCTGTGTGGAAATATTTTTCCTCTGAAATGAACGATTTCTTTAAGTCTTTTGTGACTTTGTAAATGGCTTTATGCCCTTCAGTTTTATTCTGTGCTTGGAACCTGTTTTGGGGCTTAAGAGAACAGGCTCTGGAATCAGACTACCTAGTTTACATCTCATGTTGCAGAGAGGTGGGATTTTAGACAAATTACTTAACCTCCTTGTTTCTTAGTTGTTGTTGTTTTAATCTGTAGAATGGAGATGATAATAGTACTACCTTTCAGGGTTGTTGTGAGGATTTAATGAAATTATTCATGTAAAAGTTTGTACTGCCTGGCAGTAATGTAAGTATTTGATATTGTTATTATGCTTAAGGAAACTAAATGAATTATTCATATTGGTGTTGAAAAGCTCAAAGAATAATACATGCACATGGTGAAGCATCAACCACCACCACAACCCTCCATTAGCACCAAAGGGTGGACAGGGAAAAGTAAATGAAACACCCACTCTGAACCTTCCAGGGTCTCCCAGCCTGAGGCAGTCACTTTTACCAGTCTCTTGCCTTCCTGAATCTATTTGAGTTTCGGGAGCGTATATATACAGGTATGCCTTCTCTCTCTAGCTGAAATATCTGAAATATATATTTTGTATACATATATACACACACATATATGCATTTATAGCTATAGTTTGCAGCTTGTATTTTCACATCACAATATATCTCAGTGATCATCCGTACCTGCATTATGTATCTACATCATTCTTCTTAATGGCTGCATGGTATTTTGTTTCATATATGTAAAACCGGTCCCTTACAGATGGACTATTAAGATTGCTTCCAGTCTTTGTGTTACAAACAATGATGCAGAGATCACTCTGGGAGACTGAGTTATATACCCCAGAAAACAAACAAACAAACAAACATGTTCTTAGTCCATTCCTGTAGGTGTGAACCCATCGTAAATAGGATCCTTTGAAGATGCTATTTTTAGTTAAGGTGTGGCCAACTAAATCAAGATAGGTCTTAATACTAATACTAGAGGTCTACATATAAAGAAGCCACAAGAGCCAGAAGCAGAAAATCAGTAGGAACCCCTAAGGAGAGGACATCACCATGTGACCAGAAAGCAGCAGTCACCGAGGAACCCCAAGGATTAGCTGCCAGCCAGAATGCTAAGACTGGGGAGGAAGCAAACCTTCTAGACTGTGAGACAATAAATTCCCATTGTTTAAGCCAACTCATTCATTGTGTGGTACTTCCAGGTAGAGCCTGGAAACTGGGGGATGTGATGAAGCTTCAGGGTTCTATAGAAAAACCAGAGGTTATCCATGTATGGATTACAAGGAGAATATTTTCACAGAATAAAATCCTTCTGATGGAATATTATATTACCCTTAAAATGTGTCTTTTGCAGAAAAAATGTGCTATGCTGTTACGTGCTATGTTTTTTTGCATAAAAAAGCAGAAAACCCATTTTTATGTGCTATTACAACATCTGTTGCTTTCTCAATATATACTTTAAGAAAAAGATGAGGAAGGAACATCTGTGTATAAGTAGGTAAATATTTTGTTTTCCATTTATTTTAAATTTTCCATTAGTTTAAAAATTTTCCACATTTTTTCAGGTTTTATGGAATGAGCATATGCTATTTTCATAATTGAAAACTGAAAATAATAAGACTTTTTTTTAAAGCATCAAATTAAAAAGGAAAAGACTGCTGGAAGAGGGCAAATAGATAATTTTAATATGTGATAGCAAGTAAAATGCAGAGGGGCACATAAGAATTAAGAAAGAATAGCAGCTGGTTCTATAGCTAAAACCTTAGGGACTCAGCAACCCCATGGACAAAATAGTATTGGCACTATTACAATAGATATTATTAATATACGGGATTGTGTGTCATTGAAAAAAGGCTCAGCAATGACAATTGATCGGCTCAAGAAAGCTAGTGAGAAAGTGAGGGCTATATCTTACAATAATTGCCATCACAATTTTTGAAGTGCTGTCATTTAAAGGGGAAATCAGCTGCCATGTGGAAAATCCTCTTGTATTGATAACCTCATTGCTTAACAATGCTGGGTAAATGAGATGTTACTTATTTAGTCTTTTTAAAAGTCTACTTTCATTTTTTAAAATGCTGTCTTCAGAAAGAACTGTTTGCTCATTACTCAGTTAACTATCTTTGATTATTCTATTCCCTCCTTGCTCAAGTTGTTTAAGAAAGTGTCACTATAAAATATTGATAGTGGCCATGGCAAGGCTTGGAAAAATGACCCATAGGACTAATTTCACTCCAAGGACTTCAAGGGACTTTCCAAATTAATTTGTTTGTATTCCATTTGGAATTTAGAGTTCAGATAGGGGCTGATACAAACTTATACTTTTTACCATCTATAAAGATAGAGTTTACAAAGGAAATGACTTGTGTTTAACTTTCAGAGAACAAACAATTCTTAAGTATCATCAAGTTTTGTTACAGGCGTCTGTTCATAAACAAATGGTGTGTGGTATATGACGTTCATGATCTACCTAATTTTTAAATTTAACTTCCAAGGGCTTTGCTTGACAACAATTTATTAGTCTACGTGAAGTAATAGGGATTGTTCTTTTTTTTTTTTTTTTT
>JAQZBX010006675.1:0-22580 GCA_029593785.1 Cabassous unicinctus | reverse complement strand
TGAAAGAGTAGCCATTTTCTCCTTATTCCCCATCTGTTCTTACTGCTAGTGTCTCTTAAAGACATACACAGGATCTGTTTCTTCCTGCCAATGCCCAACAATGCCTCCAGGCTCTGGCCTTCATGAGTCAAGTGGTCTCCTTTGGTGTGATGATGCTTTCAGACTGGCCAGTGGATTCTTGCCCAAATTGACTGGCCTAATCCATCTGAGCACCTACCAGAGCCCCTGTTCTAGATGTCTCCATTCCTTACTTAGCATGGCTGAATTACAGAGCTTTGGACTGGACATGGAGACTCCCGGAAATTTTCTTACTCTTGACTTTAGGACATTACTTCACTTATCTGGTCTTTAATTCCATTCTCTTTTATATGAGAAGGTGATCATCTTTTTTTTTCTTCTTCTCTGTTCAGGTCCTTTTATCTCATCTAATCCTAAAAACAAACTCATTTGTTCCTCCAGTGTTCATAAAGATACACAGATGAGCACAGATTGGTTAAATGGCATGATCAGAAGGTGATCATCTTAATAAATGTCCTTCCTGGCTCTGAAATTCTAGATAAATAAATTGTAAAAGTCTAGAGTGATAAATTCTACCTCATCAAAATTAAAAGCCTTTGTGCATCAAAGGGGCATTATCAAGAAAGTGAAATCCTGTGAGTCTAATAAAGCGATAAAAAGCAAATCAGATGCTCCTGTCATAGCTTAAGTCAGGATGTATTTTTTGGCCTTGGTGTCCGTTATACATGACTTTCCAGATCCCTCTTTTTCTTCCTGCATGTTCCATATTTCATTGTTCTTTCCACTGGATTCTCTCAGTGCTTTGCCCTTAATGGCTCTCTACTGGAGAGTTTATCATGTGATATTATAATTATCTGTTTATATTATCTGTCTCCTCTATGAGACCAAGACCTCCAAGAGGGCAGGAACTAGACCTCACTCCTCTTTATTTTTCCAGCCCTGTGCTCAGAATCAGTCAAATCATTAGTGCTCGGGGATGGCTGTTGCTTTTTATGGGTAAAAAGCAATAACTCTGAGATTCTGAGATTGTCTTTTTCCTTATCAGAGCCCTGGAGTGGGGATCAAGAGACCCTTGTTGGTCAGTTGACCAGCTCTGGGCCCTTGGACAACTCGCTTTACCTGTAGTTTGCCAAAATCACTGGGTTGGGCTAAAGATGAAATAAGATGTTATATAAGAAAACACTTTGAAGAATAAAGAATTGTTAATAATAAGTCACCATGCCTTGGTCCATACTAAATCTAGCATCAAGAAGCCATCAAGACTCAGGGAGCCTCAGAGGACTTGTTTGGGGCATTCCAATTAGCAAGTGGGTGGTCTGGGATTCAAAGCCTGTGCTATTTCCACTACACCACACTGCTTCCCATTACTCAGTGCATATTGTTAACTGTGCAAGGTGTTGTGTGCATGTGTGTGGTTGGTGGTGGTGAGGAGATTGGAAAAATGTGCTACTCAGATGCACATTCATATACAATGTGTATTTTTTTTTTTTTTTTTTAGTTCACATCCTGTTAATCCCTCACCACCATTTGATCCTATTGACGATCTTTCTCCTTGAAACACTCTCTTCCATTGGTCTTGTAACACAGTCCTGTCTTTGTGGCTGTTCCTTTCAGTCTCCTCTGCAGATTCTTCCTTTTCTCCAAGCCATTAAATGTTGGTATTTCAGAAGGCTTGGTCCTAAAGCCTATCCTCTTTTCCTTCTTTCTCTCCCCCAAGGCATTGCCGTTTGAGACAAGGGTGTGATGGGTAGGCTCATGTGTTAACTTGCCAGGTAATGGTGTCCAGTTGTTAGGTCAAGCAAGCACTGGCCAAACTGTATGTGAGGACATTTTGTGGCCTTAAATCATCAATGAGTTGATTACATCTATGGCTTATGACAGCTACAATAAACTGAGGAGAGTGCCTTCAGCAATGAGAGATGTCTCATCCAATCAGTTGAAGGCCTTAAAAGGAGAAGTGCAGTCAGAAGGCAGAATTCCCGTCTCTACTTCAGAGCAAACCTCTCCTGGGGAATTCATCAAGGACCTTCACAGGACTTCCTGGCTTGAAGCCTGCCCGATGGAATTTGGACTCGTGCATCCCCACGGTTTCGTGAGACGATTTTTATAAAATCTCACAATATTTACAGATCTCTATCTCCTTTCGCTTCTGCTTCCCCAGAGAACCCTGACTAATACAAAGGGCTTCTAAAATACTTCTAGACTAGACTGATGATTCCTAAATTTATACCTCTGAGCTCTGGACTAGTAGGCCTACTAGACATCTCTACTTGAATGTCTCCAAGGCATCACAACTTTTGGTTCAAAACCAAGCACATCCTGTTCGGCCTACCCCTAACTCCTTCACCTGGTTTTCTTTCAGTTTTTCTGAATGCCCCCAGAAGTCCAGGAGTCATCCTTTGGGCTTCCCTCTCTTTCCCTCTTCCTCCAGTTGTATTTCATTACCAACCCCTATCAGTGTCACCAGCAATTGCTTCTCATATCTGTTTCCATTTCCACTACCTGATTGCTGTCAGTACCTCTCACCTAGGCTGCTGAATTAGCTTCTCTGCTTGGTCTTCTTCCTTCGATTCTGGACTTCCTCCTCCAGTCCCTTTCCCACACTACAGAGTGAGTGATCTTTTAAAAACTGCAGATTCCTCTTCCTCCACCCCAATGGATTTGGATTGCTTTCAGGGAAAAGACCCACATCTCGCACATAGTCTGGGGCTTGCCCACTCCTCTGGCCCCATGTCGTCTACACTTCTAGTCTCATTGGCCTTGCAGTTCTAAGGCCTTGCCTTCTCCATCCCACAATTGTACCTTAACATAGGTGTTTCCTTTCCATTCTTCAGTCTCCCACTTCAGATTCCAATGCAAGCATCACAAGGTCTTTTCCTCTTACCAGCCTAGGGCAAGTTCTATGGCATCCCCCTGCCCACAGAGCTGTGCTCCTTTCCTTCAGAACAGACTTGCGTTAGTAATTATGTCCCTGTGAGTTTGATGATTTTATTGGTGCAAGTCTTCCTCTGGACTCCGTGAAAACAGGGCCCAGTCCTGTTTTGGCTCATTCTAGTGGCCCCAGTGTTGAGAATAGTGTTTGGCACACAATTAATAATTGAATATGTGAATATATGAACTGGACCAATCACAGTATTTTAGAGCTGGAAGATAAAATCTTAAGACTATTGGGTCAACGTCCTCATTTTAAGAGAGCCACAGCCCAGTTTCCATAGCTAGTTAGTTGCAGAACTGGGACTCGAATTGATTAGTGAGAGCCCCATGTTCTTTCGACAACTTGCCACATTGCCCCTCAATGAACCCTCTGAGAAGCCCACTGTTTGAGGTAAGTCATAAGCATTCAAACCATTGAATGGCATATATTATGTGGCTTGCCAAACTTGGGGGCAGCTTCACCCTCTGAGTCAGACTGTCCTTAATTACTTTTCATCACAATGTGATAGGAATTTCAAAACCCCACAGGTATCAGTAAGCTTGAATTTCGGTAGTAACAAATAACTCCCAAATCATAGCAGCTTAAAATAATGAACATTGATCTCTCACTTACGTTACGTGCCTAAGGCTCTGGTCCATGCTGTGAAGACACTATGGCTCTATTGCATGCATCTTCTCTTTCTGGGAGCCAGGCTGAAGGATTAGCTTCTATAGGGACATGAGAATCTCATTGCAGATGGCAGGAGTACAAGAAGGCTACAGCAGCTCTTGATGCCTCTTAAAGCTCCTGCAGGGATGGGATGTCCGTCAGTCTGCTCATATTGCAATGGTTGATGCCCATCACATGTCCACACCCAGCACCAATGGATGGTATGAATAATGCTCCTATAGGGGAATGAGTAGTTAGAAACCATTATAACCCAAGAGACAGAGATAAGTCAAGGGGTTCTACATACTTTTTCCCCAATACCAACTACAATGCCCCCCCAAAATTTAGCCTTTACCTTGGTCTTTGCACAAAGGTGGGCTTCTTCTATTGTCTGAGTGGTCCTGGGTCTTCTAGCTGATCTTGCTCACCTAATGAATGGGAGAAAGTTGAGGAGGGGTCTTGCCTATAGTCTGTAACTATTAGGCCAATGATGCAAATCAAATGTCAGCTTCCTTATGATAAAAGAGGTTGAGACTATCAATAAGCTTCTTAAATAAAGGAGTTTTAAGCAAGAGGCATGAAGATTTTACTCATTCTCCTTTAGGTAGAACAATACCCATGAACCCATACCCCATTACTGGGGTAGAGTTGTGGTGCAAAGAAGACACAGGAAAAAGATCTGTGATCACAGTGATTTTCTTCCCCTTTATCTCTGTCCTACTGGTGATGATTTTGGAGAAGTATTAAAATATAAAATCTAGATGGCAAAGATTTTTGCCTGTTTTGTTCCTTGTTGTATTTCTAGTGCCTGGCTCATAATAAGTACTCACAAATGTCTTTGAATGAATGAATGGCAATAACATTTATTTTGCATCTATTGTGTTAAGTACCTTGAGATCCTAGAGGATTAAGAAGTTTGCCACGATTTCCTGCCCTCACAGTGGGTGCAGCTCAGTTTTTATTCTAATTCTCTCTTTTTCTAATTTATTACAAGGCCATAGACTGAAAATAATTGACTTTGTTCTCTTATCATTTACAAAGTATGTTTCAAAAGAGTTCAGGGTTGGGGAGCGGGTGTAGCTCAGTGTTTTAGCGCCTGCTTCACATATACCAGGTCCTGGGTTTAATCCCCTGTACCTCCTTTAAAAAAAAAAGAGAGTTCAGGGTTCTAGATATTCTCACATTATCTGGTTCCGGTATTTCCTTGGATGCTACAAATGCTTAAGCATCAGGCGCTTAAGAATTACAAATTCCTGGGAAGTTCCAGGCTTATGCTATGAAACACTTTTGTTGGTAACTATAGAAAACATGTGATGGAAAGAATAGGTCGAATTAATTACACACCTGGGGTTAAACCTGGCAGTGAATTCTGCTGTGCTCACGGAGCAAATATAACCCATTCAAGCAACCACGGAAATTGTGAATAAAATTACCATAATGCCTCTGTGATGGGGGAATTCCTGAAGGCCACCGGTTGGTTCATTGTCAGAGACCTGCCCGAGTCCCCTCCTGTGGTGGAGCCCCTGGACTGGGCTTGAATGGCGGCCCAGCGGCTGTCTTTCCCTGAGCCCACTGCAGTGTTTCCGGTGATCCCGCAGAGCTGGATAACCAAGGGCAGCCCTCTCAGGCTCAGCATCTTCTCTGAAGTGACTACTGCCCAAATGTCAGCGCAGGGGTACGGAGCCCGCTGGCTCCAGCCTCAGTGAGTGCACAAAGTAAGCCATCTACGGAGTCCATCTCCCGGTTTCCTCCTAGGGAGGGGGTGTATACGCAGGCCTGGCTGCAAGAGCTGGGTGCCACTTCCTCTTGTCTTATTAAGGAGTCCGTATTAGCCTGAAAGAAACTCTGGTGTCAGTTTGGCCTGTGCATTTCCTATGCAGTGTTTATGAAGGAGATGCACAACTTTTTATTTAAATAAAATTTTATTGACGTATATATTCATACATGAACATACATAAACAATAAATATATAGGAAAAGTTGTGAGTTTACAAAACAAACATGCATCTCATCCTCCAGGGCTCCCATATATCACCCTACACCAACACCTTACATTGTTGTGAAACAATTGTTTCAAACTATGAAATAGCGTCGTCAAAATATTACTACTAACTATAGCCCATATCTTACATTTGGTGTACTTTTCTTTCAACCCATCTGATTATTAAGACCCTATATCAGTTTTATACATTTATTATAGTTCATGAGAGAACATTCTCATATTTGTCCTGTTAACCACAGTCCATTGTCCACCACTGGCTGCCCTGTGTTATACAGCCCCGTGCTGTGTATTGTCCATTCAAAGTGTGCACTCAGTGGCTCTTGTATTCATCACAGAGTTGTGCTCTCATCCGGGAGATGCACTGTTATTATTCAAAGATATCTCACAGGGTTTCTGGTCCAATTTGTATCAAACAATTGTCATTTTTCATTTTCTGTTGCACTGGTAATTTTAATGTGCTCATTTTCCCCTGTAGATTGGGGAAATGAATACTAAGCAGGAAGATGGAAGGATTTGCTGATTTTTCCATCTTTCTCTTCTAGCGACAGGGTAGGGTGCAAAAAAACCTTCAGCCCAAGTCATTTGGAAAATCATTATTTTCACCATTTTTTGTCTTGAACAAAAAAGCTCTGGGTTAGGTGTCCTCTCTCACCCTTCAGGATCCAGTCCCCCGAGTCAGGGGGTGTTCCTGGGTCTGAGCCCTGCTGCAGCTCCAGAAAGGGCCCAGGGGAGCTGACATCCTGTTGGCTTCCGTCTCAACTGAAGTGTAGGACTGAGGGCTGAGCCCTGCCTGTGTTGAGGAGTGGGGTAGGACCCTGGAGGCTCTCAGGCCTTTGAAGGCAGGTGTTGTAAGAACGGGAGATTCCAGAGGACAGCCAGGAGGCCCTTGCAGGGCTGACATCTGCACAACTGATTTCCCCTCACTCTCTTGCCAAACCCTTGGTATTCCGTTTATTGTAATGTGAGGGCTTGAAGTGGCCTCGGTAATGTGTCCTCCCTCATTCTCCCCCTGGGAAAATGGGAAAGAAGAAAGGAGAAGGAAAGGAAGGCTGGAGGGGGAGGTGGGAGAGGACCTTAGTCATCTCTTCTTGCTAAGAGGGCGGAGAGAGGTGCTAAAACTGCTGAAGACACTAGTTGCTCCCTGTTTCCAGGACATTCTGCAGTTGAGGTTCTTCAGTCTGGGCTGCCCTTTTGTCCATCCTCACCTGGGGAAATGGTGATGTTTTCATGGGTTTGTGGGGCTGATAGACCTACTCAGGGTTCCCAAGTCCTGGGTGAGATCCCTCTCCAGTACACCGTGTTATTCTGCATCATTTATTGTACGTCTGTCTCTCCTACATGATGGTGCTCTTTAAAAACTGGAGCTGGATGGTAGCACAACCCTGGGAACATAATTAGCAGCACTGAAATATATATCTGAATGTGGTTAAAAGGAGAAATGTTTGGTTGTATATATGGTAGCAGAATAAAAATTTTAAAAAAATCCCCACTGAATGTACGTAGAATGTTTAATAAGGTCTATTATAAATATCTGGTAACGGACAGAGCTGATGGTAGCATGTTATAATGAGTGTAACCAACACTGCTGATTTATAAATGTGATTGTGGCTGAAAGGGGTGGTCTAGGGAGGTTAATGTTAATTGAAAGACAGCCAGAGGAGAATCTAGGGACTGTAAAACATAGTGATTTTAGTGATAGATGAGGATTGTGGTTAATAATATAAATACAAGAATATTCTTCTGCTACAAGGTGTTAAGAATATAATTACGAATGTAATTTATAGACTATAGTTAACAATTAGTAATATTGTAATATTTTTGTAGCAAAGGCAAAGAAGGTATTATATCAATGCTAAAGGTAAAAAGAGAATATGGGGGGAGGAGCGGATGTGGCTCAAGCAGTTGAGCACCACCTTCCACACGGGAGGTCCCAGATTCGGTTCCTGGTGGCTCCTAAAGAAGACAAACAACGAGCAAAAACAATGAACAGACAACTAGAAAAAACAACGAACAGACAACGAGCAGACAATGAGCAAAAACATACGAGCAGGGAGTGGATGTGGCTCAAGCAGTTGAGCACCCGCTCCCACATGGGAGGTCCTGGGTTCGGTTTCCTGTGCCTCCTAAAGAAAAACAAACAGACACCGAACAGCCAACAAGCAGACCACAAGCAAAAACAATGAGCAGACAATGAATATAAACAATGAGCAAAAACAGTGTGCAAACAGAAGAGGAAACCATCTTGGGGGGTGGGGGAAGAATATTCAGTTTAGTTTTATGAGATATGAATATGATTAAGCATGTTTTTTCTTTTTCTTTTTCTTCATTAACACGGAGACCCTGATATGTCATTTAACCAGATTGTGCTCATCTGTATATCTTTCTGAACACTGGAGGAAAAATTGAGTCTGTTTTCAGGATTAGATGAGATAAATGTGCCTGGACAGAATATTTTGGAGTGATGCTTCTATAACTTGTTAAGCTTCTTTTTGTCTTTTGTTTTTTGAATTTGAAATAAAGTTTACTTAAAAAATCCATGGAACTGCATTACACAAACCGTGAATCCTAAGTTAAATTGTGAAACCGTGGACTATAGTTAATAGTGCAGTTATAAAAATGTGCTTCCATCAACTGTAACAAATATTCCACACCCATGCAAGGTGTTAATAATAGGGGTGTACAGAGGAATCCTGGGTTTAGAATAGACTGCAGAGGAGCAAGCATTTCTACCCGCTTTACCCAGAACTCTTACTGCAGTTATTTATTAGACCACCTTAGTTCCTGGTGCCCTGACATCTTCTTTTAGCTTTACCCAAACCTCTCCCTTTTGTTTTTCCCAGGGTAGGCCTCCCTCTCTGTGCTTCCCCAGGTAAAGAGCTACTGCTTACCTCTCTCTGAAGAGCATTGAGCTCTCCACAACTATTGAGTACAAAGTGAGGGCCAGCAGGGAGGCTAACCATTCATTCACTCATTCATCACCCATTTTCGGGGCCCGGGATTCAGAAATGCTACTGCTGACATGAAGCAGTTCATCCTGTAGCAGAGGAGACAGATAGGCATCCTCATGCTACCAGGTGGCAAGGACTATGATACAGGCTTAGGGAGGAAGGCTGCTGGTGAGCAGGGAAACTTCAGAAAGGAGCAGCCTCTGACCTGGACATAGAATTGGCCCACAGAGAAGCTGGAGAGAGCGTTCTAGACAGAAGGAGCAAAAAGTGCAGACAGAAGTTTACAGAAAGATGGCTGGTCTGGAGCAAGGAAAACAGAATTGGACCTTTAAGGGGATTGGAGGGACTAGGAAATGAATTTGGTCCTGCCACATTTGTAAACTATATTCAATAAGCAATGGGCATTCACTGAGATTACGCTTTCATTATGCACTAAGGGTTGTTGTTAACACAGATTCCTCTGATATGAAGGGGTGTCATGTCCAGAACCTCTCTAACAAGCGGGCAGATGCTGAGGCTGCTGGAGTGTGAAGGAGACCCCAGTAGCCTCATATATCTCTGTGTCAGTGGGAGAGACCATCCATACACCATCACATTGGATGCTGAGCACTGGAAATTTGTTATCCTTTTCTTGCCTGGCTGCCCATTGCATCTTTCTGTCTGGCATTGCATAGATGCTTAAAACTCAGCCTGTTCAAAACCCTTCAGGTGCTCCCTCAAGCCCCAGGGTATCTCTCTTCTCTATTCTGGTTGATGGCACCACCGAGCAGCCTCTTACCAAAGCTGTGGAAGCCTTCTAGACTCATCCCTTCCTTTTCACATCTAACCTCTTCCTAAGTTGTTTTGGTTCTACTCTAGGTATTGTAAGTGCTAAAATTTCACATTCTGCCTTGCATCTTGGAGCCTCACAGGGCCCCAAAGACCTAACCATGAGTTCCCCTTTCTTATCAGACATTCCCCTTGGCCCCATCCCCCACCCCCAGCAGGAGAGGCTCCCACCCGGTGAGTTTCCCTATCAGCCAGACCCATTACTTGTCCCCCATCCCACCCCACTGATCCTCAACCTGGCAGGTTTCTCTTCCCTGCCAGTCTGGAATTATTCAAACAAGCCAATCACATCTTCCTGCAAGGACCAGGGGGCACCCTGCCCTCCTGTTACTACACAAAGCCTCCCTCCCCACAGCTCCTGGTGGCTCTCTCTGCTCCTGAGTGCAACGCCCATGTGGCCTCATGTGCAGTGTGAGGTCTCCTCCCTGGGATGTGCGTACCTGTGACTAATAAACTGCTGTCCATCTCACCTACCCAGCGGCATGTTTGTTTGGCCATCTCAACATTGTTTAGGGTGGGGGATCCCTCCTTTGCCAGTGGAGTGAAGAGTTGGTGATCAGAACCTCCGCTCTTGAAATGTCCTTTCCTTCCCATCCCCAGGCCTATTGCCGTGGTTTGGCTCTCATTACCTTTCACCCGGGTGCCTTCAATCTCCCTCCCATCTAATCCTTCCACGCTGCTGTCAAAGTCATTTTTCTCAAATGCAAATCGGAGCCTATCTTTAAATCTTGCTTAAAACCCTCTGACCCATTTCTCACTGCCTGTAGCATAGAGTCCAAATCCTTTCCACAGCTTTCCAAGTCCTCTATGATCTGACTGTGACTTAACCCTGCTCTCAGCATCACAGACAGCCATACTAGAGTGAAGTCCCCGACACTGTACACCTCGTGCATGTGTATACAGAGGCCCCTTTGCGCTGCTTCTCCTGGCAAATTCCTCTTCACTCTTCAGGATGTAGCTCTCAAGTGTCACTCCTCTGTCAAGTCTTTGCCTGCCTCTTCTGATTGTGTCATTCTGGGTGCCCCCACCATTCCTTGGATTCCACGTCTGCTATGGTATCCATCTAATGGTGCTTTCCAACTGGACCTGTACTTCAAAATCATCTCTGAGACCTTTAACATATAGAAATGCCTGGACCCTATTGCCAGAGTTTTGGAATCAGCAGAGATTTGGAATCACAGGCCCAGGCACCTGTGTTTTTACAAAGCCTACAGGAGGGAGGCAGATGTGGCTCAAATGGTTGGGCATCCGTTTCCCATATGGAAGGACCTGGGTTTGATCCTGGGACCTCCCGGTAAAATAAAGAAAAATATAGAATGGATAAAAAGTAAAATAAATAAATAAATCAAAGCCTACAGGAGTGCAACTCTGCTTACAAAGGCCTCTTAGATGGCTTCCATTTGCTTAGGCGTTGATTTCTCACCATAATGGTGAAAAGCAAGTGTTCAAGAGCATGACTGCCAGGGTTTGAATCCTGGTTCTGCTCCCTGGTTGCTCAGTCATCTTAAGCAATTTTCTTCACCTCATCTGTGAAATGGGGTAAAAATAGCACTTACTTTATAAATTGTGAGGAGTCAATGAGCAATAAATGGAAACCCTTTAGATCAGTGCCTGGTAAGTACTCGATACCTGTATGCTATTATTAACTTTTAGCAAACATGGCCAGGGCAGGGCCTGGCTTGTTTATCCTTTGAATTCCAAGGCCTCACACAGTGCCTGGCTTGAGGGTTGGCATTTAGTAAATGTTTGAGGAGTTGAATTGAAACTTATAGTCTGTGTGGGAAGAAAACTAAAAGGTAGGATGGGAGGAATTTTGTGCCCATAATTTCCTGCTTTATTAGAAAGTCTGTGTATTGAGAAATTGGTAGCTCATTGGATTGTTATCCAAAGATGAGTGCCAGCAGACCAAGAAAGTATAAAAGTAGCTCAGGCCATAGAAAATGCAGAAACATGGAGAAAAAAATGGGGCAGCCTCAAGATGGGTTGGAAAAATTTTTTCCCTTTCCCAAGTATTTTGGCTGGATAGTTATAGCCAAATAAGTATAATGCATATTAATATTAAGTAATGGCTTTTAAAAATTATACATCACCAATTAAACCTGGAAGGGGGTTTGGATTGAAGCCTTCAGACCTCTGTTTCCTTATGTGCAGAGGAAAGTTCAAGTGGCCTCTCAAAAGTCATACAATGACTTGTGCCCAAATCAGCTCCCGTGCCAGTCTGCTGCTGCCATCAAAATTAATTGTACCACTCATGAAATTAAACGTGCTGCCTTCTCATTCCTGACGAACCTGCTCCTTCTGGTGCAATCAGTGGCATTGCCATCCTGCCAGCTACTTTGGGTTTTCTGTATTGATTAGATTGGAAACTGATCAAATTGGGAATGGGAAACAGAGCAGAATAGTAAAATGCGTTGTCAGCAAATTCGGGAGGAACTTGTTCAATAAGCAAATTGGCGTGGGAAAGCAGATGAGATAACAAACACCACCACAGAAGGTTGACCTTCTTTTGGTCATAAGAATGAGATAAGCCAAGAAAACTTTTTTTTTTTTTTAGCTTGGTAAGTAAGACAGAAGTGTTGACAAAAAGTGAACTTCAGAAATGCTATTCCCAGGTGTCCTCAAGTCTGGAAATTTACTTCATCATACTATTCTGATGTGCATTTTAATTAAATGTGCTCAGTTTTATTCTGTCCAAGATTGTAAGGCACATTTCCTTGTATAAAGAAGCAAGCAATAAAATAATATGTTGAATTGAATATATCTGCTTTGCAGTTTTATATAGTAGAGCCCTATCAAAAACCAAAGACTTAGGTATAGTTTCTCTCGATGTCCTTTTTACCCAAATTCATACGTACAAATCAGATGATTCATACAAATGAAATCAAATGATGGGACTGGGGAGAAGTGTACATTTTGATTTGTCCTAGTCTTCAGAAACTTTTAGGCCATTCCTAACTATATGACCTCAGATATATTTTTTCACCTCTCTGAGTCTCTTATTTCTTGCCTCTAAAATGGGGATAATAAAATCTGTTTCCCAGGAATTTTGTATATGGGTGTCTGACAGCACCAATAAAACATGTAGCACAAAGCAAACACTCTTTTGCTTCCCATTGCCATTTTTCCACCCTTCTCCAGTTTTTGCTCATTTCTTAAGGATACAAGTCACCTTCGTTTTAGACATTTAGATTATCCAGGGACTTGTTGTCGAATTTCCAGGGAATTAGGGAATTAGGTCAATACTGCAGCCTCAGACCTATCTTTCCTTAGTGCAAATAATGACAGAAACAGGAAGGGACCTCTCAGTAGTCGGTTCATCCAGGCTTTAAGTGGGATATGACTATTCATACCCAAGATAGAGCTCTGAAAGAGGCAGTTAAGTTACATGCCAACAAATTCATTTCTTATCTCTAGAGGGTTGGAACAAGCTTGATTGTGATGTCTAACAATGGTTTACAAGTGAAAAGGGAAGAAGTAGTACCTGAGGCAGATTTTTGTGGCGATTCAAGAAAACCTTTGTTTAAAAAAAAATCTAAATTGAACATTTTTTCAGATTATACATGCTCAATGAAAAATTTAATTAATGCAGATAAAAGGGAAATAGAACCTGATATACAAGCCTTTAGAGATGATAGATCTTAAATTGATAACCATCCTTCCAGATACCTCTGTGTAATAAGTATATGTATATAATTTTACGTAAATGGGATTGTGCTATATATGCCATTTTGCAACTTGCTTTTTCACTCAACAATAGATATTTTAAGACAGCTTTCTATTGTCAAAAGATAAAGATATTTGTTATAATAGTTAATGGCTACATAATATTTTGTTGAGCTGTAATTTACTTAAATGAGTCTCATTTTGATTGTCTGTAACAAGGAATGCTGTAATGCACATCCTTGGGCAGACACTTTTCCACTTGGGTGATAATCACTTTAGGTAAATTCCTAAGAATTTAGTTTATTGCAGGGGTTCTTAACCAGGGGTCCATAGACCCCCAAGAGTCCATAGAAAGATTTTAGGGCATCCTTGAACTTGAATTGAAAAAAATAAACTCGATTAGATGTCCAAAATGATATGCGTGTTGCCTTGTCAAATACCACACCACAGTTTAATGTTCTTATTCAAGATAACAACAGTCTGCACATTGACATGTCTTTAAAAAATAAATTAACTTTTTGATGTATTTGGATTATTATTTAAAGTGTTAAGAAAGAAGCACATATGTATATTATATCATATGTTTTTTATTTTATTAACTATACAATATATGTAACTGATTCCCTTTGTAATTTTATTTTATGCATTTAAAAACATTATTCCCATGGGGACGTGTTGGTGGGTGTGATATATTTATTAAATAATACACAGCATAGTGTGGGGACTTAGTATGATTTTTATTTTGATGTAGTATGCTCTGAGTACAGTGAATAACTGCCTGCAAAAAAGGTTAGTTGGTAAGGATGGCAGAGATGGTTTTATGATGCCGTGGGAAAACGTGAATTTCTAAATGTTTGCCAAAAATGGCCGTTTGAGCAGATGTTGAGCCGTGTTAGGTTATCAGGTATTGGAATTATGGGAAAGCTGTAAAACATAATTTTGAATAATCCTAAAATTTAATTTCAAGACATGCCTATGCTGAGTGTTGTAAAACTACCGGCTGCTGCATTCTGAGAGGGGGTCCATGGTTTTCACCTGACTGGCAAAGGGGTCTGTGGAACAAAAAAGGTTAAGAACCCCTGTTTTTTTGGGTTATTTTACATTGATACATGTTATATAAATTTATACTTCCACCAGTGATATATTCAACTGCGTTTTCCCCACACCCTAATTGCAGATATAAATTTCTTGTCTTTTGCATGTATTGCAAATATTTTCCTCTAGGCTAATATGTTTTTCAACTTGTTTTAAAGGTATGCTTTTAAAATAGAAGTTTCAAATTTTATGGATTTAAATTTTTCCATCTTTTTATTTTATTTATTTTTGTCATATGCTTATTTTTCTTCTCACAGCTATAGAAATATTTCTCGAGCTTATTTTTCCTCCAGATCATTTTTATGGTGCTTTTTATAATTCCATTAAAAACTCTCAATTATCTGAGACATTTGGAAATTATTTTTATATAAGGAAAGAGGCAGGGATCTTGATGTATTTCTCCCCACGCCCCAAACAGTTACCTAAGTTTCCAAAAATCGTTCATTAAATATATCGTATATTTCCCTTTGATAATAAAAAAAGATAAAAAAGCCATTTTTATTCCCCACACATATTTGGACTCATTCCAGGATTATTTGTTGTTTCTATTCTGTTTTTCAATTGGTCCTTCCCTGAACTAGAACTAGTATCTTGTTTTAAAAATCACTATTGTTGTGTATTTTAAATGCCTGAAGGGGAAAACTTCCAACCCCCAACCTAATCCCCAATTTCTATTTTTTAGAATTGTCTTGTATATTTTTTCATGTTTATCTCCCAGGAATCTTTTAGAAGCATTTTTTGTTAACTGTCACTTTAATTTTTATTGCACTGAATTTTTAGGTTAATTTAGGAGAACTATCTCCACAGTTATTGATTCTTTTAACCTATCAATATGTCTTTTATTTATTTATTTATTTATATTTTTAAAGAAGCTTTAGATTCCATAAATGTTACATAAAAAATATAGGGGATTCCCATATGCCCTACCCTCTCCCCTCCCACACTTTCCCATTAACAACTTCTTTCATTATTGTGGTACATTTGTTACAATTGATGAACACATATTGAAGCATTGCTACTAACTGCGCACTATTGTTTATATTATAGTTTACAATGTGTCCAACATAATTCTGTATGTTATAAAAAATATATAAATGGCCTGTATCCGTCATTGCAATGTCATTCAGGACAATTCAATGCCCCCAAAATGCCCCCACATTACACCTATTCTCTCCTCGCCCTCCCCTCAGAACCTCTGATGGCCACTGCCTTTATATCAATGATAAAAGTTCTTTAATTGCTAGAATAATAATAAGCCTATAATAAAATAATAATAAACCTACTTTAGTCCATTATTCATTCCCCAGTCTTGATGATTTTTGGGATGGTGATGCCCACTCTACTTCTAATTGAGAGGGGGCCCAGGTCCCATGGGACAGATGGATGGAACTGTTTTGCTTGCAGTTGTAGACTCTCTCTGTTCCTTGATGTGGGTGTTGTCCATCATCATCACCTTGTTAGTTGTCCTGGGTGAGTCCAATGAACTGGAGAGTAGGTGTTGCAACTTTGCTGAGATTCAGGGCTCAACTGGCACATGGATGGACCAAAGATTTAAGTCTCTGGAACATATATTTAGCAAAATATGTCTCTTCTTTATTCATAATCTCTTTTATGTCTCTCAGTCATTTCTTATATTTTAACATTTTCCCCATATAAGCCCTGTGCGTTCCAATGAGATTTATTTCTAGCTATTCAGCAAGGCATGGTGTTTTGCCTTGCATCAAGGTAGCTAATCTGGAGCTCCATTTCCCGAATTCTTTCCCCTGTTGACCTAGATTAGGGAGGGCCACAGGAGAAAAGTGCATGGGATTTCAGAGTCAGAAATGGGTCAACAGCTATTATACTCTGAAGGTCATCTTTGCTTCTGGCCTAAGTGACCAACAGTGATTCCAGACCCACTACCAGATGCTTCTCTGCAACCCACTCAGGTGGCAGCTGTGAAGAGCCAGCTTCTGGACCAGATCTCACTGCGGTTACCTCCCAGCACCTGGATGTTCCTAGCTTCCTGCAAGCTCTGACTTGTTTACCCACCCCAGGGCCGGTTCATGACTCTTCTCTGATCCTTTTCAGACCTGGGCTTTCCTAGTTCCTCCCACAATTGTCTAAGGTCTAATTTTGACAATCAGTTCCTTATTCCTTAATACTCAGAGTAGTCAGGCTTTCCTGATTAAACCCTAAGAGCTACCACAAGGGTGGGGAAGCAACACAAGGCCACATGGTACAGGCTCATGCACACCTGCTGGGGAAGTTACAGGTACAGGCCAGCAGGATGCATAGGGGCCCTCAGGCAAGAACAGGGCACCCTGGGGTTTGAGTACCAGGAGAGGGATCCCAATCTTCCACTGCCTTCTCCTATGGTTATAGAGGAGTACGGAAGGGCAGGGTCATTTAATCAAGTTAGCAGAACCTCAAGTGATATCACAACCTGGCAACATCCTGTTCTCAGACACGAACCACTTGGGAAGTGGCCTCTCAGGACTGAGAGCCCTCTGCTGAGCCCGAGTTGCTGGAGGCATCCAGGGGCAAATTGGCTTTTCTCTCTAAATGACTATTTCATGTTTTGGTGACTATTGGGAATGAGCATATGCAATTATTTTTTAAAAAATTGAACTATTTGTTTGTCAGTGGGAAAGTGATTGATTTTTCCCATATCTGCCTTGTAAATTTTCACAAAACCAAGAAATAATTTCTCTCTTCTTTTCCAATAATGACTCTTACTCTGAGTTTTTGTGCAGTTGCGTTAAACCAATTGTTCAATGTTAAATTCAAATGGTGATTGAGGTCATCTTTCTTGGTACTAGTTTTAATGGGAAACATGTCTTATAGTATTGGACTCTAGATCACACATCCACATTAAAGTCTTTTGGTTTTATCCACAGTATCAAAGTGCTGTTGCAGGTAGGATATTTCTTATAGGAGATTTTTGCTGGAATAGAATATACTTAAGGCTAAGAATGGTGCATGGAGAGCTCTGGGTGTGGTTAAATATGAATTTGTGTCCCTCCTGTCCTGCAAGCTTTGTTCTCTTTCCCCTTCATTCTTTTGTCTCTTTGTGCAGGGGTTGCCTTACACTCTACAAGAAAAACTGTATCTTCTATTCAGAAACACACTGGATAGCTAGTGGTTCAAATCAGTAATAATGTTACATCTTAATCAGGAACCTACAACTGAGAAATGTGAACCCTCAGGCATCAATTCAAAATAAATCATATTTCAAGTTAAGTAAACAGATTTGTCTGGCAAGTGAACATGCACAGAGAAATGAGTATTATGATAAGGAATTATCTATCTATTCCTACTTTATGGAGTTTTTTGACCAGTAAGAATGTTTATTAAAAGTCTTTCTGGAATTTACAGGGATGCACATATATTTTTTTCTCCTACGACCACTTGTTATGGTAGCTTTTATAAATGGATTTCCTCATTTTGAACCATCTTTGCACTCCTAGAATAAAACCTCTCGGTTATGGTGCATAATACTTTTAACTTACCACTAATAATTGCTTTTTTATTTTTAGCTAATAAATATTTGCTAATATTTAAATGATCTTTTGAATAAATATTCACAAGTAAAGATGGATGTAGTTATTTATGTTTGTCAGGTTTTAGGATCAGGGCTATGCAATTCTAGAGAAATGGATTGGAGATTTGTCTAACTTTTGGTTTGTTCTGGACCAGTTAAATATCATAGGAATCATCTATTCCTTAAAATTTTGCTAAAAATTATCAAGTTAATCAGATCTGATTGCTTTCAGGGGATAAACTTTTGGCTATGTTTTCAATTAAAAAATGGATTTCTGGGCTACCAGTAGCTAAAACAATATTGAAAAAGAGGAACAAAGTTGAAGGATTCACACTTCTGAATTTCAAAACTTATAAATCTACATTAATCAAAACATTTGGTGCTGGCTTAAGGATAGACATATAGGCCAGTGGAATAGAATCTAGAGTCCAGAAATAAACTCATACATCTATCACCCAATTGATTTTCAACAAAGGTGCCAAGACCATTCAATGGGGGAAAGAATAGTCTCATCAACAAATGGTATGGGGACAATTATATATAACACATGAAGAAGAATGAAGTTGAATCCCTACCTCACATCCTATAAAAATCTTAACTCAAATGGATTGATAACCTAAAGAATTATACACATGACCAAGCAGGATTTATTATAGTTATGAAAGTCTGGTTCAACATTTGAAAATTGATCTAATCTAACACACTAACCATCTAAAGAATAAAATGATATGATTAGATGATCCAGACTTCCAGTTGACCAAGATGGTGGTATAAGATGCTCCAGGGTTCCATTCCCCCACAGAATTTTTGAACAAAGAGCAAAAACTGGCAGAGCCATCTTCCTCAAAACTCTGGGGTTACCTTAACTGGGTGATTACTGAATCAAGTAAACATAATTTTTAAAAATGGTAGGAGAAGCTTATGGCACCCTTGCAGTCCCCTTGCCCCACCTAGTGTGGTGTTGAGCAAAGCTGTTCTTCCATTGTGGGTCCCTTGCCCTGTTCCAGAGGGAGTAGGGTAACCCCTTTTGCACACTGGGATGCCTGGATATCGGTGCCAATCTGTCGAGTGGCAGTCTGAAAGACTGAACCAGAACACTGCTCTCTGGCTCACCCTCCCAGAACTTACCCTGCAGGTAGAAGCAGCTTGTGTACAGCTAACACTGTGTTAAGAAATCATTAAATTGAAGTGGCTTTGGGTAAAGAATTGCTGGCTTTAAGACATACAATAAGGCACATGGGAGGGTGGGAAAGTCTGCTTCATAAGGAGTAGAGAGGACATTGGGACTGTTAAATTTAAAGTCCATGGTAATCACAAAAAAATATGAAAAGAGAAAGAAATGAGAAGGGACTAAAAATGGATCAATACAAAACAAAAAACAAAACAAAAAAAACCCACCAAATCAATATGAAAGTAGACATTAACACAAGAATTGAGGGACAAAAAGTTATAAGAATTACAAAGACCAAAGAGCAAAATGGCAGAAGAAAGTCCTTTATTATGAGTAGTTATTTTAAATTTAAGCGAGTCAGGATGGGACAGCGGGAGTCTATGCCATGAGTGTGTACAGGAAACTTTTAGATGGTAAGAAAAGAAAATAGAAGCCATGTTTCAAAGACCTGTATTACAGGTACTTCATCAGTTTGTAAGACATAAGTCTGAAGAAGCTAGCAGTTTGGTTCTTGAAAGATCTCTAAATTGTGTGCAATTACTTGGGCAAGTGGGTCAGGATCCAGTCATGAGAATGGTAGAAGGAGAAAATCCAGTCACAATATTTTCTCTAGCAACAAATGAGATGGGGCGATCAGGAAAGTAAAGATTACCAGATGGGTGATGTCAGCCAAAAGACAACATAGCACAGAATATCAATATTCCAGCCAGGCCTCAGGGATGTAGCATATCAATATGTGAAAAAAGGCTCTCAAATTTATGTGGAAGAAAAAGTAGACTATGGTGAATATACGGATAAAAATAATGTGAGACAAAAGGCAACAGCAATCATAGCTGATAACATTATATTTCTGAGGGACCAGGTGAAAAAGAAGGCATAGAATGGATGATTCTTCTTTGGCCGTTGATTGGTATAGTCTCATTTCCAAATCATGTATAGTCTTTATAATTTCTACGGACAAGAATTAAAATATTCTTTTACTACAAAAAAAAAAAAAAAATTAAGTGGGTTAACCTCTTTAGTCAAAAGGCAGAGATTGAATGGATAAAAAAGTATGACCCAAATCTATGCTGCTTGTAAGAGACTCACTTTAAAGTTAAAGTGGGTTGAAAGTGAAAGGATGACAAAAAATAAAGTAATCAAAAGAGAGCTGGGGTAGCTATACTAATATCAGAAAAAATAGACTTCAAGTCAAAACTGTTAAGAGGGATGAAGAAGGTCACAATATACTGACAAAGGGGTCAATTCAACAAGAAGACATAAAGTTATAAGTATATATGCACCTAATGGCAGAACCCCCAAATATATGAAGCAAATATTGACTACTTGAAGGGAGAAACAGATGGTTCTACATTAATAGTAGGAAACTTCAATATACAACTTTCAATAATGGATAGGATATTTAGATAAAAGATCAATAAGGAAACAGAAGACTTGAATGATACTATAAACCATCTAGACTTAACAGACATACATAGAACACATCCTTCAATAGCAGCAGAATACACATTCTTTCTCAGTGCACACAGATCATTCTACCAGATAGATCATATATTAGGTCACAAAATGAGTCTCCATAAGCTCAAAAATATTGAAATCATACAATTGAATAAAGTTAGAAATCAATAACAGAGAGAACTAAAATTTACAAATACATGGAAATTAAACAATGCATTCTTAAACAACCAATGGGTTAAAGAGGAAATCAGAAGTGAAATTAGGAAATATTTTGAGGAGAATGAAAATGAAAACACAGCATACCAAACCTTATGGGATGCAGCGAAGGCAATTCTGAGAGGAAAATTTATAACTCTAAATGCTTACATTGAAAAATAAGAAAGCCTTCGAAGCAGATATGTAACCTCAAAATTGGAAGAACTAGAAAGCTAAGAGCAAACTAAATCCAAAGCAAGCAGAAGGAAGGAAATAACAAAGATTAGAGTAGGGAGAAATGAAATAGAAAAGAAAAGAAAACAAAAAACAATAGAGAAAATCAACAGAACCAAAAGTTGTTTCTTTGAAAAGATCAATAAAATTGATCAAACCTTTGCCAGTCTGACAAAGAAAAAAAGAGAGAGGATACAATGAAAATCAGAAATGAAAAGAGGGACATTACTACTGACCATGCTGAAATAAAAAAAAGACATAAGAGATTACTATGAAAAACTGTATGCCAATAAATAAGATAACCTGGAAGAAACAGACAAATTCTTAAAAAAAACACAAACTACCTACATCAACTCAAGAAGAAATAGATCTCCAAAAACCAATTACTAGTAGAGAGATTGAATAAGTAATCAAAAACCTCCCAACAAAAAAGTGCAAGACCAGATGGCTTCACAGGGGAATAATACCAAACATTCCAAAAAGACTTAAATAATTCTGCTCAAACTGTTCCAAAAAATTGAAGAGGAGGAAATGCTCCCTAATTTATTCTATGAGACCAATACCACCCTCATACCTATGTCAAATAAAGATACCACAAGAAAAGAAAAATACAGCCCAATATCTCTTATGAATATAGATTCAAAAATCCTCAACAAAATACTATCATACTGAATCCACTAGCATATTAAAAGAATTATACACCACGATCAAGAGGGATTTATCCCTGGTATGAAAGGTTGGTTCAACACAAGAAAATCAATTAATGCAATATACCACATTAACGGAATGAAGGGAAAAAAACACATGATCATCTCAATCAATACAGAAAAGGCAGTTGACAGAATCCAGCACTTCTTCATGATTAAAACACTTAGAACACTAGGAATAGAAGAAATCTTCCTCAACATGATAAAGAGCACATATGAAAAGCCCACAGCTAAGATCCTACTTAATGGTGAAAGACTGAAAGCATTCTCTCTAAGATCATGAACAAGACAAGGATGCCCACTGTTACCACTCTTATTCAACATTTACTGGAAGTTTTTTGCCAGAGTAATTAGGTAAGAAATAGAAATAAGAGGCATCCAAGTTGGAAAAGAAGAAGTAAAACTTTCCCTATTTGCAAATGATATGATTGTATATACAGAAGATCCTAAAAAATCCACAGCAAAGCTCCTAGAGCAAATAAATGAATTTAGCAAACTGGTGGGAGATGAGATCAACATCTCAAAATCAGTGGCGTTTTTATAAACAAGTAATAAACAGTTGGAAGAAGAAATCAAGAAAAAATTCCATTCACAATAACAGCTAAAAGAATCAAATATCTAGGAATAAATCTAACCAAAGATGTAAAGGATTTATACACAGAAAACTACAAACATTGCTAATAGAAATAAAAGAATTCCTAAATAAATGGATAGGAAGCCATGTTCCTAGTTTAGAAGACTAAATATTGTTAATTTATGTCAGTGATTTACAGATTCAATTCAATCCCACTCAAAATTCCAACAGCCTACTTTGCAGAAATGGAAAATCCAATCATCACATTTATATGAAAGGGTAAAGGGCCCTGAACAGCCAAAAACATTTTGAAAGAGAAAAGAATGAGGTTTGAGAACTTACACTTCCTGATCTTAAAGCTTGTTACAAAGTCACAGTAATCAAAACAGCATGGTACTGGCAAGAGGACAGACATATAGACCAACGGAATGGAATGGAGAGCTCAGAAATCAACATTCACATTTATGGCCAACTGGTTTTTGACAAGGTGGCAAAGACCACTCAACTGGGAAAGAATAATCTCTTCAACAAATGGCACTGGGAAAACTGAATCACCATTTGCAAAAAAAAAAAAAAAAAAAA
>JAQZBX010006674.1:0-52590 GCA_029593785.1 Cabassous unicinctus | reverse complement strand
AAAAAAAAACTGAAATGAAAAGTGAGCCTGCCTTTAAAACAAAAAGAGGAATGGAGAAAGGAAGGCCATTTCAAATATAAAGAATGCTTATAAGCCAAGACTCAAGAACTAAGTAAGGGAAAGGAACCAATAAAATAAGTGAAAGGTAGAGGGTTTTGTTTGTTTTTTAATGCCTGAAGTAAAAGGGACTATTTATAAGCAGAATGGTACAGTAATTGTAATATGCTGTTCTCTAAAGTCGAGCTCTCATTCTTGTGTGTTTATAAATGTCTCCATTTAACTTAGTTGAATCAGAATCTAGTAAACTGGTCTATGTAACAAAAGTGCTGAATATTAAAATGATCCTCATGGCCAGATTCTATCTGTACAGAGTACCCAAGTATCTAATAGGTAATCTAGGAAGGAGACAAACTTAAAAATAAAAAGTGTGATAGCCAGGAATTCAGAAAGTCAAAGTTAAAAACATTAATTCTAGTCAGAGGAAGAGGTATTAATAAATCATTTCTCTTGATTCTCTTTTACTTCATTTAGTTTTGGTTTACGTCAAGATCCACAAGCCACCCCCATTCTTTCTGGTACGTTACAACTTTTAAAGAAATAAGCTGGAAGTGACAAGATCTAAGAACTTGTTACTAAGTTATTATGTATAAGGAGGCAAAATAACTTTTCTGAGCTTCAATTTCATCACTTACCTGAACTGATCTAGATAATACTCTGAGGCTTTTTCAAATTCTATGTTTCTACCATGTATGTTTATTCAAATTCTATGTTTTAAGAAGGTACTATTTAAGACAGTGATAAGAGGTTAAAAAAATAAATAGTGAAAAAGGCACAGAAATGGGAGAATTTCATTCTAGAGCCCTTTTAGTTTCCTGCATGGGTTGGAGAAAAAATAGTATCACCTCCTCATCTCCTAGATTTCTCATCTGTGAAATAGGGGGAAATCTACCTATCAGACCTGTCTCACTTGGATGTTTTGAGATATAAATGAAATAAAAGATGTCAAAAACACTTATAAAAATATCAAGTATATCAAATATAAGTTATTACAAATTGGTACTATTAAAAAACACAAGTTGAAACTTCTGTTTGATTGTAAAAGAATATGGTTGTGCTTTATAATGCACAATGTAAGCTATCTGTTGGCTAGACAATAAAACTCTGAAATCTTCTGCAGACAAACTAGTTTTGAAGGCTCAATTCTGTGAAATAATGTTCACTTTTTAAGAAATCTGACAGTTACTCTATTCCTTATAGTTCAGTGAGTCTCACCTTATCATGGACCCCATCAGTAAAGAATATATACATGTAATGACCATCATTGTTGGTATATTTATTGATAAATCACATATATCTATGATTTATATCACATATATCTATTTATACCTAGATTTTAAGGTATTATTTATCTTATAAATTATTCAGGAAAACTGAGATTTTAAGGTATAAAAAGGATACAAATAGAAGTCTTAATATTTTCTTCCTGAACTCCACTCTGGAGACTATTGCTATAATCAGTGGTTTCTAACCTTTTTAAGCTATGGAATTCTCTTATTGAAAACCAAATTATAAAATAAAAACCCAATCTATAAAACACATAAAGATACAGCAGATTCGATTAATGTAGGATTGAGGGGAGGGAGGACTAGAGGGCCATGGTAAAAACCCTATGGGTCCAGTAAGCACAATTTGAAAACCACTTATCTTGAGATCAGACTTTTCATTGGCCTCTTTCAAAAAACATTTTCTTTTATGTAATAGTGCTATTTCCTCAGCTTTCTGAAGTCAAAGATATTATAAGATTCAACAGAATACTCAATATATATTTATTGTGGTCATACAGTTGCGGTTACTGTAGACTACATAATAAAAAATGTTTCTTTTCTAGAGTTCCATGGGAGAAAATGCTCACACCTCAGCACCAAAAAATGATATATTCTTAATAAATGCAATGCATTATTTCATGGACTATGAACCTAGTTTCTTTTGAGACAGTATAGTATATAATACTATGCTTTCCTATTTGCTAGGAAACTTGACAGTAAAACTTTGGCCCCATCTCAGCAACTAGAGAGGGATTTTATTATATGTTTCTCCACATTTTTACCAGCTGGATTAATTTTGTATCCCTACCCCTTTTAGGCTTCACCCTGATTTCCTTTGTTTTCCCTATCCTATCCTATTATTTTAAAAAGTTTGTCAGGCTCTTTAAATCTTATTGGAATCAGCTAAGGTATAAATAATACAACCCCAAACTCAAACACACAGTGTAAAGGTACCAACAGCTGCCCATTCCTCCAGAAAAGAAACCTTAAAATCATCTTTGGTAACTAATCCACTAATCCCACCTGTCCCCAAAACCAAACAATCTAGCATTTGTTTCTTAGTCTTCTATTCCCACTGCCACTACCTCTCATCTAGATACTAAATCTTCCCATCACCAAACCATTTTACATGCTGCTTATAATCAATCCTTTCTAATCAGTAAGGATGCACACAATTGCCTTTATCTTTTCAAACACCTTCTGAAGGTCTTCTATTGACTATTGACTAAGGAAAAGACTAAACTCCTTAGTCTGGAATTCAAAGCTTGACACATCTAGATACCAATCAACAATTTTATCTGTATTTCCTACAATCAAATTTGTCTCCAGACAAATTAAATTAATTGCCCCACATGTATCCTTGACTCTAGGTCTTTGATCATGCAGTTTCCTCTGTTGCAATGTTCTCACCCTACCCTCATGGTGCCCCCCACTCCCATTTCCTACAAAAGTTCAAATGGCATTTTTTTCACAAGATTTCATCTTCCAAACTAAAAATCCTCTTACCTACCTCTCTGTTCCCATAATAGTATATCTCTAACTGTTTTAGAATGCTTATCACCATCATTTATCACCTGGCATTCTGTGTCACTTTCTACTACATACAAGATTGTCTGTTTACATATATCTATATCCTTCTATCTATATCTATATCTATACACACACACACACACACACACATCTGCAGTTCTACTAGACCAGTGACTCTCAAGCATTTTTTTTAACTTTATAACCCATGTTTCAAATGAAATGCTAAAAGAAAGCCAAATAAATAAAATAGATTTTAAAGAGGTCTCTCAAGCTGAAAGGGAGAAAGATTGAGGAGGCAGTTAAAAACACACATCCTCTCAAGCAGCTCATCAGGCTTCTTCATAAAGCACAGAGCTAGAGTACATTATACTACACATTCTAAGAAGACAAGTGTTTCTACGTTATCTGTCCCTTGTAGATTTAGTGTAAAATCCTAGCTCTGCCATTTATAAATGTTGTTCTCCCTGCAAATCCTTACTCTCTCTGAACCTAAATCCTCACATGTAAAATGGAAATGGTAAAACTTATCATGTGGTTGTAATCACATGAGATACATAAAACTCATACTGCATAGTACTGACAGAACAGGCATAGTTATTCCCATTCCCAATCTCCTCATCCTAATTTTTTCCTCATCATCTTGCCAAATGCTGGCATATAGTAGGTATTCAATAAACATTTTTTGAGTGAATGAACAAGTGGATGAATGAATGAACAAACAGCTGTCTAAGCAAAAAGCAAAAAGACTTAGAACAGGTCTAAGACAGAAAAAAGACATGCCAAAGAAATACTTTATGGGAAAAAAAGGAAAAATAATTTTAAAACTTGCTATGACAAGAAAGGAAGAAAGGTGGTACTTTATGTAATTAAAAATTGGAGACACTTTTGGTAAAAATATCTCACAAATAAATGTGAGTTTACTATCAAAGAAAGAAGCTAAGACTAAAGAATTATTTACATGCATCATATTAAGACATAAGTGCTAATAATGTGATATCTGGTTAATATCTAAATTCAATTTATATTCAACAGCTTAGAAAAAAAGTTGTAAATTAAACTACAGTGAACAATTACCATGTTCTTTTACAATGAATTTTATTTCACTGATTTATGTATGACTGTTCCAGAACAGTGTTCTGTTTCTTTTTTCAGATGTGTTTCCTTGTTTCTCAAGTTACAAATGTAAAGTTCTGCAATTGTTATTTAAAAGCTTTTGGTGGTAGATGTTCACAAAAGAAATGCCTCAACACAAATCACTATGACACATAATGAACCCAAAGGAATAGGTATATATCATTAAAAGCAAGAAGTTAAATTTGATAAACATAAAATCTGACCTTTAATATTTCTTTAAATTACTTAATAAACATAAAATCCAGCAAGGCTTACAATCCATATATTTTAAAACTCTTCTGGCATCCTTGGAGTCTGTCTATAAAAGCAACGGTAGAAAGAAAAAAAAATCAAATAAAAGAAACATAATCCTGTGGGACTGCCTTTCAAATAGAGGGCTGAAATCCATATGATTTATTTTTCTGTAACAAATTAAAAAAAAAAACAACTCCATGTGAGGTTGAAAATCTGTAAATGTAAAGTAATAGCATAAAAAAAAAACAACTATTGACTCTATTAGCACAATAGTCCTGAGGTAATGGTAAGCTGCAAATCAACATTAGGTCTTATTTTTTACAGTTATTTACAGTCTTTAAAAATGATAAAAACAGAACAGAAATTGGATTATCAATCTCTCTTACAAAAACTTCATTGTTCCATCAGAACAACAAAGTTAAAGAATGATTTTCCAAATTTTACACCTAAAATGACGTAACTGAATGCTTTTCATTTGGCTTCATGAGAAATGGTAAACCTTTTACTTTTCACTAAATTCATGAAGGCTAAAGTCAAAATGTTATGAAATGATAGTTTAAAAAATGATTACTATTCCAAAAACAGATTTCTATTTCACCTGAACACTGTATGTGTATCCTCAATAATTCTGATATGCAAGTTCCTCCATTACACTATTTTATAGTATCATGTACTCTTTCCTTCATAATCCTTTATCACAATTTATAATTATTTGTGTAAACATAAAGTATATACAGTGCATGGTACACCATATACACTGAATAAATTACAAATGAATGAATGAATGTAAGAATAAGAGAGAGGTTTATTATCTTTCCATTGATAACATAAAATTTTGCCTCTATATAATCAGTGGGATCCTGATTATAAATGTTATTACCTATAATATGAATGGGGGCATCCAAATTTGAATTTAGTATTTCTGGGAACAACTGCACTTAGGGGGAAAGAAACAAGAGCATCACAAATATTGAGTCTACTTCTCTATGTTTAAAATCACAAAGATGGATGCACAGTAATTCTCCATATTTCCATTAATCACCCTACTAAAATAAGGATTAAGAAAAATGTTAATTTTCTTTCTTGGCTTTTAGTTTACTGCTGAGTTTTTTTTTAAATCACCATCTGCTAAAACTCTGATTTATTTAAATCAGTGTTTATTGATAAATCAGGGGGACACTGCTAGATGACATGGGAGCACTGGTTCTCAAAGTGTGGTCCCTGGACCAGGAGCATCAGCATCACCTGGGAATTTATTAGATATGCAACGCTCAGGCTCACCCCAAATGTACTAAATCAGAAAGCCTAGGAGTGAGGCCTAGCAGTCTCACTGGCAAGTGTGGTGATTCTAATGCACACTAAAGTTGGAGAGCCACTGCATTAGTTCACTGATTTTCATCAATTTAATTTGCCAGTCTTCTTATTTCATCATTAAAATGCTAATATTTCAGCATAACCGCTAAAGTACTCTGACAAAAAGGCTGTCAGTAATATAAAAAAGGCAACCAGACAATGACTGCTTAAGTTACTGTCCCATCCACACATGCTGCTTAATTAATTCATGTTATCACTGTTCTCTTTAATTGGAAATAAATTCCTACATCTCCTTCTAAATAAAAAAAAAGTCCTTGCTTCAGAAACACTAATTTCAAATATAACTGGAAGGTGATTCAAAACTACATTTACATTGTTTTCAAAAGGTTTCCTAAGTCTCAGGGGGAAAAAGATGATCAATGCTAAAACAGTAATTAAAAGAAACTATTACCACTATATGTAAAGATATATATAATTAAATCAAAGGTTTCTATGCACAAGACCATAAACGCAAGAATACAGCTTACTATAACAAAAGTAAATTTTCCCTGAGAAATAAATAATTACAGTATTTCTAATAGAATTAGAAAATAAGCTCCATGAGATTTGGTATTTTATTTGTTTGTCTGTTTTATTCTTTGCTATACCCCCACAGCCTTGAATGAATAAATGAAAAGCATTCGTATATAATAATCCACTAGCTCCAATGTGGTCTGCCATCAGGCGTTAATCTAGGAACTATTTGTTACAAATTCACAATGAAATAAGGAGTTTGCATCAGAATGTAAAACAATTGCATCACCATGCACACCATTTACTTCAGCTTTTATCATAGCAAAACTTTCTTAATGAAGAAAGCAGGGCATTGGTTTACATTCTGGTTCAAGCTACTTATCTCATAGAAGATCAATAACAAACAGTTCACTAACAGGCTACTCTGAGTAGAACTGCTTTAGACTAAATGTTAGGAGTTGAAATGGGGGGAGGAAATCATCAAAAAAGAAAAAAAAACTCACTTCAAACCAAAGAAGAATTAGCAAAAAAAAATTGTCTGGCTTCTGAAATGTGATCATAATTGGGTTACCGTGTCTCTTAAAGGAAGCTTGTGAAACATCTCAAAGCAACAAAAATTTTTAAGGATAAGCTCTTTTTGTCAGATAAAAGCCACATTCTAATCAGGAAATTTAGACGTCTCAGTAAGTGTCTAAATAAATAAAGTTTTTACATTTTCAAAGTGATTTATAATAATAATTAAGGCACATGAAGTTATGCTCTGAATTAGTGAAAACACTTCAAGTATATACCACACCCACCAGTTTAAAGTGGGTCCAACATTGTAGTATCATCTAAATATGAAAGTAAAATAAAGAAACGACTAAATGCTAGCAGGTTGTGTTTTTGTTTTTGTTTTTGTTTTTTTGGTGTGTGTTTTTTTTTAAAGGAATAAAAGGGAAATAGTTAACTGTTACTTATAACAGAGAGACACTGGGAAAAGGCATAGGGCTGATATTTAGAAGAGCAGGTATATAATCTGGAACCTATAACCAAGCACATCCTAGGGCAAATCACCTCATCTTTCTGCTTTTTGGTTTTGTCATGAATGAATAAAATGTTGACCTAAAGAATTTTTAAAGACTTTCAGAATTTCCATGCAGTCTAAGTAACTGATACTACCCAATCAGTTCCCTCTGTTCCTGAGAGAAGGTAGGCAAGTAGTCCAATAAAAATATGCAGAGGTTCAATTCTACCTGTAATTCTATAAAGTCAAAGTAATTTAAAAGTGATAGGCATTTATAAAGAAATCTGAACTGAACACCTGCTATCTCCTATGTAAATGTTTTACATACATATTCTGATACATTCCACAGAGAAAATCTGACAGATTGGATAGTTATTCAAATTTTATAAATAATAAAGGTCTCACAGCAATATCAAAAACAACTAATTGGATTCATTCATATTTCTATGACTCCATCAGACCATTCTTCCTTCCACAGACCAGACTCTGCATATATATCATAATTCTCTTAAGAAACAGGAGCAGGTTTCAAGTAGATCAGAGACACTCTAAATATAGAAGCTTACACTTAAAAACAGGAAAAGCTTTAGTTCTAAATTGAGCAATAGGGAAGCAAAATAAATGGGAAATGATATAAATATGCTCAAAACCTTAAAAAATCAGGGCAAGGCAAAATAAAACAGTTATTTGCATTTCTAATATGGATAAATAGCATGAAGATATATTACCCATGCCCCTATCTCATTCATACCTCTTCTCTTTGAAGACTTCCAACCTCTTCTCAACTTCACCAACTACCATGGAGGTTATCCTCCCAAACAATATTATCCCACTGTGAACTGAATTTCCTCTTCATTGTATTAAATTCAACACCTACGAGGAACATAATAAGTCCCAGGCACTTTAAACCAAAAATTAAAAATCAAAAGTCCCTGTATTCAGGAGTTCACAGTGGGGAATACAGATTGACAAGTAAACATCACAATAATATAGTAAGATAGGGATTTTGATAATAGTACAAGAAAAGCTACTAACAAAACTGGATAGGTGAAAGATTTCCTGAAGGACAGGAATTTCAAGCTGATGCTTCTATTTTCTGCAATATTCTCTATTCCCCCATCTCTCTTAATTACTACTTCTAATTCTGTACTTCATTAAGATCTCCAATCCCTTCTTCATCCCTATTTTTCTCCAAACTGATGATCTCATGCATGCTTTCTATCCTGTCCCTCTCCATCAACCTAATCAGTGATAAGAGCATCCAATATCTCAAACTTCAATATACTTCTGCCATATCTGTCCTTCAAATCCCTAAATCAATCCAATCATCTTTTTTTTCCAGCCCTATGCCCCTAAACCTCAGCACTGCAACAGAAAATTACATAACCTTGCTGTTAGAGCCTTAAAACTGCTGACATCACTAGGCAATATAAGCATATTCCTAGTGGGCTTTCTCTCCCTGACTCCACAGGTGCAATGATAAACCTTCGCCACTCAACTCAAGCTTCCCTATTCCCCAACCCTGCCCCCCCAAAAAAGTGACTGCATTTTTCAAAATGGTATAAATGGGAATTAGGCATAGTTGAAAATAAATATTACCTCAGACATTCTTTAAATTATTTTTTTTTAAAGTTTGTGTACTGAACTAATAATCCAGTACACCTATTGAAATCCATAATGTTGTTTCATTGAGAGAACAGATTCAGCCCCAAACAAAGGATTTGCCAATAAATTTTAACCTGCTACCTGACAATTTCAGCTACTGAAAATACAGCCAAAAATCAGAACCAAGAAATAAGCAAACTAAATTCTCAAAACTGGTAACAAGTTTTATGCATCAAAGATCAAATGATTTTCTCAGAAGAGAAAGTGGATCAGGCTTTCCTAGCTTATTTTAGATACTGATCTTAATTTTAGATACTGATCTAAGAAACTGATTACTAGTCTATAGTAGACTGGAAGGAGCACTTAAAAGGCAGGAAGGTGAAACAGTGTCAGATTTTGAGAAAAAGACAGCAACAAAATAAGCAGCTACCAATGAGGGAGAAAACATAAAAACTATACAAATAAATATAAAAATTAAAACAGCATAGCAAAGTAGGGCCATTTATCATAGAAGCAAACTATACTTTATGCATAAATGTTGCCTAAGAGGATCACTATAGGAAAAGCACAGTGCAACTCTTGATATTTAAAATATAACTTTAGTTTACAAAAAAGATTAAATTGTGCTTGGTATTCTGTTTATAAGTAGTCATAAATGTGTACAACCCACTGTAGAAATATTTTCATTAAAATGATCAGAATAAGACCCATCTGATTACTTAAAAATATAAGCTTCATTTATTTATAAAATGAAGGATATATTATGTTTAATATTTATTCTCTATGAATCATAAGGCATTTACACCCATGTCTATAATTCCAGTAGTCAGAATACAATTTTATATACCTAAAAAAAAACTAAATTGGACTTTTGTTTCAGGCTCTATCCAATCTTTCAAAAATAAAACAACAAATGCATGGTTTAAAACTGAGGGGATAGTTTGGCTGATTTTCACATACTGCAATCACAGAACAATTCTACATTCAAGCATGAAAAACAAATATGAAAGAAAACTGAGAAGTTTTCAGAGTCTCTAATCATATACTAGTTAACCAACCAACTCATTACTCAGTTGTTTTTGCTGTGTCTATCCAGCATTGTTTCAAATAAACTTTCTAAATGCAAAATTATTTCATTAATCAACTTTAAAAGTAAAATGAATTGCAGACCAATGCCTGAAATCTGAGTATAAAACAAATAGCATAAAAAGGAAAGAAAATTGAAACTGCTTAAAATTTACACTTAAAATTTGTATTGGAACTTGATAAAATGATTTCTAAAAATTCATCTGGTCTAGAAGAAAAAAAATAGGAAAAGAACCAAGAAATGTTTTAAAAAGAAGAGTTATGAGGATGGACTTGAACTATAATACCAAATATTAAAACATATTAAGAAGCTACAATAACTAAAATAATGCAGTACTAGCAAAAGAATAGACAATTCAATGAAATAAAGCAGAAAATTCAAACATAATAATTTATTATCTATTAAAAGTAGCACTTCAGTTCTGAGGGGAAAGGAAGGCTTATTTAATTTGTGTTAGTGAAATCACTGGCAGACCAATATGAAATAAAATTATTTTAACTTAGAACACTCCCTCATAACATACAACAAAAGAATGCATTAAATATTTAACTGCAGAAATTAAAAGCCTCAAATAGAAAAAGTACATAGCAATATATACAGTAATTTCTTTCTAAGCTGGAAGTCATAAAGAAAAAGACTGATTTAAGCACATAAAAATGAAAACTCACATATTAAAAAAATCACTATAAACAAACCTTAAGAAAACCAAAAAAATAGGAGTGGGGAGTTGAAGAGACCACCAACTATGATTAACAGAGAGTCACTGCCTTTAATATATTAAAAGCCTTTAATAAACCAAAGGAAAAAGAAACAAGACCTCAGTAAAAGTGCACTAAGAACATGAATAGATATTCACAAAAGAAAACAATATAAATGGCCAAAATATTTTCAAGCTCAGGAGTCAAAGAACAGCTAAACCACCACCACATTTCTATTGTTAAATTGTCAAAGATAAAGAGATATAAGAAGAGATATTGTTCTCATAACTATTGGTGGAAACGTACATTACATCAACTTCCTAAGGCAAAATTAGAAAGTTAGGGGAGCTGGTATAGCTCAGTGGTTGTGTGCCTGCTTCACATGAACAAGGTCCCAGGTTCAATCCCTGGTATCTTCCAAAAATAAAGAAGAAAGTTAGTAGCAAATAAGCCTCAGACTCAAAAATTCCTCTTCTGAGATTTTTGTATAAGTTACCTTATAGGTATCAAGACTTCTTTACAGCATTTTTAATAATAGTGGAAAAACTGAAAATAACCTAATGGCTCAAAACATGAGATTAATAACATGACAGATATCCAAAAAATGGAACAAGGTTAAACAACATGGAAAGATATTCACAATATATTACACATACACCCCTACCTGCCAAAGTATATATGGCTCTCTTGGTAACAAATTACAGATAGTTTATATTTTCTTCTTTTTACTTAACTGTGTGAGGATCTTATTACTTCTTATGACTCAACTTAAGTGAACCATTTAGAAGTTGCCTCAGTTTCCCTGAATAAGTAAGGGACTTCCTTGTGTTAAGTTAGGCTTCCTGAGTTAATAAGTAATTCAACTACCAAACATTAGAAAGAACTTAAATTTAAACACACACAAACACAGACACCTGCCCACCCCCATCTATGCGCTGTTATGGAGAAATATATTATTTTTTTAAATATAATTTTAAAAAGCAAAGTGCAGAATGATGTACATAGCATGGTACTTTGTGAATAAAGAAGAAAAATTAAGAATTTATTCATACTAGCTTATACATGAATTTAAAAAAACCTCTGGAAGAATAGATAAAAACAAAAGTTGTTACTCAAAGGGAGAACCTGGGCAATGGGTAGGTTTTACTGGATACCTATTTTCAAATGTGTAAATGTATTACCTATTAAAAACTAATTTAAAAACAATTCTTGCATGCCAAAAAATAAAGATATATGACATTACTCAATCTTGGCAAGGCATACATATACTATTAGTGGGAATTATAACTTATTAAAACCGTTATGGAAGGTTATCAAAAGCCTTAGAAATAAGTTTGCATTCTCACCCAGCAATCCCATTTCTAGGAATCAGTCCTAATGAAATATCCAGCCACATGTTCAACGATGTATATGTAAAGGAAGTCCATCACAATGCTACCTACAACACTGAAAAATTAGAAACAACCTATTGTATTTAATAAGATTGCTTAAAGATACTATAATGGAATATAAAATATTGCAGCTATAGAAGTATATCTACCCATGTTTAAAAAATGCTCATAATATTACATATTAAGTAAAAACCCAAGTTGCACAATAGTAATTATGATATGGACTTTTGGTATATTTTTTAAAATGTTATATGCATTGGAGAGGATCTGGAAAGATAAATACCAAAGCATTAATAGTGATTTAACTCAGTGAGTTTAGGTGTTCTTTATGATCTTTCTGTATTTTCTGATTTTTTTCTTTTCATAAAGTAACACGAACTGCTTCTGTAATAGGAAATATTAAAAGATATTTCATTTTGAATAAAATCGAGATATAATAAATCCCCTACCCTAGAAATTTAAAGCTGTTCTTTGGGGGAAGGGGAATTGTTTCATTTTGTCATTAACATATAAAATCCACCAACACAGACATGAATTAAATTCCTCTGACTTCAAATCTACAATCCTTTCAAGATACCTTAATCATTCATTTACATGTAGCATTAGTGTTCTTTACATCAATTTGCCCTTTAAAATATTTATATTCTATTACAAATTCCAGATAAGTGGAGTTTTATTGCATAACTAAACACTATCTCTCTTCACATCCTTCTAAAGAATTAGAGGTATACGAGGGACTTTGTTAAGCTCAAATTCTAGATTGAAAGAGGCAAAATAGCCAAGTTTGGCTATTTAGAAAGTAATTCCACACAGAAAGAATGTTGTATTTGTTGAATAAAAAAATACTAATTGATTTCCAGGCCAGCCCACAAAATTTAATTTAACCTATTATAATGCAGAGAAATATTACTAATACTGTATACCGTTATCCTTACTAAACACATGTTACCAACCGGTATAATATAGGAACATGGAGAAAGCCACAAAAAACTAACAATCAGCAGTTTCCCAGCAGTGGCAAAAACTGGTCATATTATAGTTGTTTTAAGACAGAAAGAACTATGGAAAGTAAAGGAGGAAGAAAGCAATAAAAAATAACAGACTATAAGGATTAGTTTTTACTATTCTTCACTAGGAAAAGTGGTTTGTGAACTCTTTATTTATTCTATCCTAGGAAAAAAATTTATGCCATTTAGAAAACCTAATAACTATAGTAAGTTTTTTTTAAAAAAAGGTAAATGGTGTTTTTACTTAAGGTAACAAAATGTCTATGCAAAGATGTACAAAAAAGATATATTTACAAAAAGTAGTATAAATACTACCAAATTTTAACTTCCTACCAAAATTACTAACCACTTCCTAATACTGAATTTTCAGTTTACTGAAGAATACATTTCTACCCAGTACCTTTTTTAAAGATTAATTTTGAACTTAGTACTTTTAAAACTAGCAAGTAGTCGTAGCATAACAAAAATAAAAACAACTGACAAAATAAAGCATAACATTTTGCTAAATTTATAACTACTAGAAATTTTGCAAATTTAGCTACACAAAAATGAGCACCCAAAATCTCACAATATTACATATGCAATTACACATACCGGCATAACAATCAAGTGCAATATAATATATACAGCACTACAGTCAGAGGATTTTCAGAAAAACTGAGTATAATATATTATATACATTATACAAAAGAACATTTCTAAGAAACTGAACACACAAATATTTTTCACACTTTTTACAAAATAGAACATGAATATAATATTAAACCTCCAAATCAAACATAACCAGCCAAAAAAGCCAAAATTTAACATCACCAAACATTTAAGGAACTGTAGGACAATGACAACTAAAAAAATAGAAAGAAGAAAAATACAGATCAATGTCTTTGTTAAAAGTGAAACATAACACCAACATATATAACATATAAAACGCATTTTTCCATAAAAGTATAAGCAACCAAGAAATGAAATCTTCTAGCTGTAATTTATATCTTCTATATTTCTCCTGTGTTCTCCAATATGATAGCCACTTGTGACATGTGGTCATTTAAATTTAAATTAATTAAAATTAAATAAAATCTAAAATTCAGCTTTTCAGTTATCTAGTTCATTTCATTTGCTTAATAGGTACATGTGACTAGGGGCTATCACACTGGATAGCACAGAAGTAGAATTCCATCACTACTGGACAGCATGCTATAATGTAGACAAATCTGTTTTTTCTCTATAACATGAAATTCTTCCCTTAAAACTGCAAACTTTCCCACTGCATTTGAAATACTTTTTAAAAACTTCCTAATCAATATGTTGTTGATAGTGATGATCTTTAAAAAGATGATGCTAATAGGTGCCTAACATGGAACAAGGAACTATGCTATATGTTTTAATTAAGTAGCTTATCTAATCTTCATATTAACACTGTGAGGGAGATACAACTCCACAATCCCTTATCTGACAGAAGCATTTCATAATTCAGAAGTTTTCAGAGTTTAAAAAGTTACTATTCTATATAAACCATATGATACATAACAAGCCCAGCAGGGTCTAGGGTAACCCAGTGAAATGAATGAATATTCTTCACATTAAAGAGAAATGAAGACTGTAAATAGCCACATATTAATTAGGACCAGGTTCTGCCATCAAATTGGTTCAGAAAAGGTATTTCTGTTCTTCAGTGTGATAATATGTAACTACATTGCAATTTTAGAATGATGGAGCTTTGAATTTTTACCTATTTTCCCCATATAACTAAGGATTTTCATTACAAAGTTACTCAAATGACCCAATCATCCTGAATTTCAAGAGTTCATTTCTAAGAGTGAGCAAGATGATTTTCCCCTGGTAATTATACACACTGTCCTAAAATAAAGTACAAGTTATTTTCTTTCTATGAGAGAATTGACAGTGATACTTAAGTACAAATTTAAAATTGTACTCTGCCACATTTATATAAAATGCCACATTTTCTCAATGCAGGCACTTAATTCAGCTGGATTCTAGCAACTTAAACATTTATTTTTTCATTTTTGAAAGAAATAGTACAGCCAACTTTCAGTTATACAATGATTTTATGTCAATTTGCTTTTACACATGTTCTCTTTTAGGAAAGATTATGATCAATTTTGAAATACAATTTGAAATTTTTTCTCATTATTTTTATACTTACAAACCAGATTATTATAACTTAAAATATCCCAAACAGTACACTTCACAAAAAGTACAAGGATAAGTTTACCCACATATTTTGGTGTAAATACCAGGAATTAAAATCAAATATTATTTAATAGTGATAAAATATAAAAGTAGGACAGATATTTAAATATTCAACACTAATGTGGCCAAGTTTATATCTAAAACTATGAAAGAGCACAAATATGGGCATTCAGAAGGAGTATATGATAAATAATATGATTTCTATGAAAAATTATACTTTCTCTTGGTTACTGATTTGCCCTAGTTTAAAAAGATTTGATGGCTATGTACAGGAAAGTGAAATAAATTCTCCAATAATATGAAAATAACAACTTACTCTAATATTTCCTGAAAAATTAGACCTCATTACTAATAACCAAGTAGTTAACTGAATAATTATTTTACTTTTTGCACTGTTACTTCATTAAAGCACAGAAATCAAACTGGTAAAAGTTCATTTATAAACTAAATTATATAAATCAAACTAAATATTTATTGACTGAAATAGTTTAGCATACTTGTCAAGAGCATAGACTCTAGTGTCAAACTTCATGGTTTAATTCTAGGTTTTGCCACTGACTTTCAGGGTAATTTTTGGTGAGTTACTTAAATCTTTGTCTCAATTTCCTCATCTTTAAAAGAAGAATAACAATATCTATCTCATAGGAATGTTTTGCGGGTTCAATAAAACAGTATATGGAAGTACTACAGAGAGTGCCTGGCACACACTATGCTCTATACAAGCATTTGCTATTATCACTGGTATTATTAAAGTATCTTTGAAATTAGGAATTTCTCTTTCCTTTTAGGAATGTCTCTTTCCTCTAGTTTCCTGAAAAACCTAAATGCACTACGGAAACAACACATGAAAGAATCCTGTATTAGTTTAATAGCCATCTACTAATAATACTGATATTTACATAATAGCTCTCAGAAAGCCACAGAAAGGTGAGGATAAAACTGGGAACATGTTTTTTCACAGTTCATAATTTTAAAACACTAATAGCCAAATGATACCATTTCACATATATAACAATGCCCAGGTGTAGTTCAGCAATGGGTAAAAGATTGTTGCCATTTGTCCCAAAAACTCCCAAGAGAAGCAGCAAACCTTACTGAGAAAATTATTAGTTCAATTTTTTGGACATACTAAACTGTGTTTGAAATGTGCATAGAATACTTAATGAACATGTCCAGGAAGCAGTCAAGGGCAGAGCTAAGGTAAGAAAGCTTACCCTCAGGAGAGTTCATCACATCCTGCTTTGTCATATTCCAATTCAAGGCAATTAAGTGTCTCCACACCATTCTCTCTTGCTAAAGTATATGCTCCTTGAGAGTATTTAGGTCCAGCCATATAAAAGGGTTCAATAGATGCTGACTTTTAAAAATACAAAACTTGCAGAACTAAACTCTTAAAAGTGTAAATTTTATTATATGCAAAAAAAATCCTGAATTTAAAAAATGAAAAAAATATATATAAGGATTTTAAATTGATGAAATTTTCATTTGGAAGAATTCTTTAAAAATATACCTAACACATAAACAATTTTTTTTTAATCTGACCACATTAGAATTGCTGTATACAGGCTTACATATCTGAAAAAATACAACAGAACAAGTCAAGAAGTATATAAATAACTAAAATAAGGAAAAGAGAGCCCTAAGAAGATTCCTTAGAGTGCATTTAAATTAAAATACTTAAGTTTATTGAAATATTTTTTGAAAAGATTGTACTTTCTAATTTATAGGCTTTTTGAGGTCAATAACTTAAAAATGAAAAGCTTCTGGACCCTTCCAGTCCATGTTATTCAAAGAGATGTGATAAAGATCATATGCAAATTTGTTCAGTTATATGCATTATGTAAGGGACAGCTGCCCTCATTCCCAACCCACAATTAATTGTTTGATGACTCGCCCTTTTGTTGAAAATCTATAGAAGCATTTTCCAAGGAATGCTTCACTGGTGGTATTTACCATCCAACTTTAAAATAATGGTAAGTTCTATTAAGACTTTCACAGTAGAACAGACTGGCTGTCAGTTCTACATTTAAAGGCAGATCATGACAATTTCTTTTATGCTTGACAACTGGCAGTACCAACCTTTCAGTGAAACTATTCCCTGGAAATGACACTACAATATTGTTACTTATTTAGAGGGCAGGAAGCCAAGAGAAAGCTCATAAGTAGTGAATGGGTGGTAAAGAAAGTTGTAGTAGAGAACTGTAAAGTACAAACAGACTTAGAAGAATGTAAAAAAGCAGCAGTAAAGCAGAGATTCAGAGAATAAAATTCCTGCAACACAAAGTAACACAGAGGCTTAATAATGCACTTCCTCATGTGAAATAAGCACATAAGCAAGGATCACATAAATATCGATTCTAATGTCATATAATCAAAATTCTGCAAATCTTATACCAATAGAAAATACTGATAAACTAAAAAGGATTCTCCCAATTCTGGACCTATTTCCTTGATCTATGAAGCAACTAATTTATAAGGGGGGGCAAAAACATCAAATTATAAATGATGAATGTTACTATAAGGAGTGGCCTCTCTATGAGATATGAAATGGAGTAAAATGTACATTTCTTCCAGAGCAGTAGCCAACAATAACTTTTGCTTTCTGAATCCAGCTTTAGCACATTAGTTGGGAAGATATTTGCAAAAGTATTTAATAAGAAAGTGCTGAATTTTGCTTTTATTTTTTTTTTCAGTTTTCTTATTTAGCGTGCAGTCCATCAAATTCACTCATAACCTCTCCTAAGTATAAATGAATGAAAAAAGGAAATATTACTGTACAGATTTCTTCTTATAAGATGTTCCTATACATCACGGATTATCAAACATATTCTGTAAAGGGCCCAATAGTAAATATTTTCTACTTTGTAGCAATACAATCTTTGTCACAAATACTCAATTCTGCCATGCAACATGAAAGCAGCCATAGACAATAGGTAAATGAATGAGCATTATGTGATCCAATAACATTTTATTTACAGCAGGGAGAGAGTCCATGGGCCCATGGCCATAGTTTGCTGACCTTTGATTTAGATAATGTTTATTACTTTATTGTTTAAAGTATGTTAACCAAACAAGTATTAGGTATATGCTCAAATATATTAACAAATATATTATTTTAAAAATCCACAAAATTTGAATATGATGTCTGGAATTTGCTTTAAAATACTTCAAAAAAGGAAAAGTAGAGAATAGGGAGAAAGGTTAAACAAGATTTGTAAATTATGATTATTGTTAAAGTTGGATGGTGGATACATGGGGTTCAGTATACTATTCTCTATAGTTTTGCATTTGAAATTTTCAAAATTAAAAGTTTAAGAAAGACATAAAGTAAACCAGAGAACAAGCCCTACAGAAAAATGAATTTCCTCACCTTACTGTACACCTTCCAGAACATGCTTAATATTTTTAACACATAATTAACATAACACAACATGAAAGATTCTTAACATAATGGGATTAATCTATAAAGAAAAAACGTAGTCTACAAATGTGTATAAGTATATAAATCCACAATTTAAAACACAGGCCAACCTCCTATAGTTCACAAATAAGTTTAGTTTATTCCTATCTTATCAACAAAAGGACTTACCAACTTTCTGTGTTTCTGAATACAATTATTTTATTTATATTCTTATTAGAGAAGTTGTAGGTTTACAGAAAAATCTTGCATAAAATACAGAATACAATTAGTTTTATTAAAAATATATTACTTATATTAACATGCAATGGGGCTTATGTATTTTCCAATAAACTAATAAAGAATTTTTTAATTGTTTTAATTTCTAAATCATATTAGTAGATATAACTCACTTAAATGCTCTTTAGAATCCTCAATAATTAAGAGTGTAAAGGGATCTTGAGACCAAAAAGTCTGAGAAACTATGACCTCAGTTTTACCAGGGTTGTTTAAAGTATGTTCAACAAACTATTAGGTATTTGCTCAAATTCATTTTATCTTTGAACAATAATCACCACATAATGGAATCAATCCAATATGAAGGCTTTCAATACACACACACAAGACAACAAAACTTTAGCCTTCAATAGAAATGTTTTAAACTGCCTAAATAAGTCATGAATAATATATCTATGGGAAAAGAAGGGTTCTAAAGTGTTTCCTTCTCTTTTGAGATATTCAGACAATGTAAGAAGACACAAATGAAGGTGTGCAGAGCCTTAAGAAAGAAATCTTAATAACTGTACATGCAATTTCTCAAAGATTAAGTAAATGTGTTTTTAAATGTTCCAAGTTTTCACCCAATGTTCTAAAGTACAGTGGTTTCAATTTTTACCAAAACTAAAAACTAATTTAAATTAGGCTCATATAATTACTATGACATTTGAGAAAAACTGAGAACTTTTCTGTGAAAACATTTCAATGACCCAAGAATATAATCAATCTCAAAATGTTCTAACACAAAAACTAAAATAGTAATAAATGACCCATATCACAGATTTGGGCATTTTTAACCAATTTGCCTCTTCTACATATGACTATTTAAAATGTTATTAATTCCAAATTAACTTTTATAAATTTTGTGTTTTCTATAGCCTTTTTTCAATGACAGTAAGTTTAAAATAGTATTAATTGAGATGCAGAGACATACTTACATCATACTCTGTAATTGAAATGCAAAGCTTATAGACTTCCCTGTACTTCTTCCACTACTTGAAGTGGCAGTGGACATTGGGCTAGCTGCAGTATTATTCATCTAAATAGAAAACAGAAATAAAGTTTATAAAGTATACTTTAATTATTTAAAAAATGCATGAAAAACAGAAGCAATTATAAACCACTTCAAAAAGTGTAGGAAATCTAACATTTCTGATTAATTCTGTCTTATGTAAATCTGATTTGTTCATACTTAATGTTCTTTATTAAAATGAAAAACATTGAAAAAAACTGCTTAGTCAAGTAAGATACCAAATAATTACTCACTTGATGGATAGACATTTCAGCAACTATTTTATAATAAGTAATAGAAGAAAAATACTCATTAAAATATTTTAATAGAGCTCTGTGGTTTTCAAAATGTGTTCCAGGGAGCCCTACAGTTCACTGGTAATTCAGGGAGGTCACAATGGGCCCTCAAGCACACACATCCCCAGTTTCATCCAGAACACTAGAACAACTCTGATCTTTCTATTTTATATATTGGGGTCTCAAGTATGATTTCATTTAAAAATAAAAGCTGTAAGATACAAAAATTTAAAACTATAGCATAATCTAATTCCCATTTGAACCAAATCCTAAAGTAAAAATACAAATAATCAGTAGATCAGAAGCAAGCACTGTGATATTTTATAATCTTATGGTGAAATAATTCATTCAATTTAAAATGTGACATTTTATTTCCCAATAAAATCAAGCTGATGTATAGTGGAACATCAGCTGCGAATCCTAATGTATATCATTTTATTTAATCCATGTGGCAGTCCTATAAACAAAAATCAGTAAAAATAACATTGAAACAAATTAATGAAAGCAGATAAAAGCCTCAACTATTAAAATAGTAAGAGTTTGAGAAATATTAGTTATTTCATATGTTCATGAAAACTTTGCAATACTATAATTTTCCTTAAAATAAAAATATTTTGTAATTTCTAAAAATGAATGTAACAAACATAGGACTAACATATGATAAAATAAAGCAGTACAGAGAATTTTTAAGGAAGTATATAAAATCAATTAAGAGGGCAGTTTCTGGAGTCAGACTGCCTGGGTTTGAATCCCAGCTCTGTTGCTTTATTAGGATCTTGAGCAAGTTACTTAACATCTATGCCTCAATTTACTGGTCTTTAAAATGGGAATGAGAATCCCACTCTCTTAGGGTTGTTGTGAGGATTAAAGGAACTAATTAATAAGTATAAAGCTTTCAGAACAGTAGTTGGCACACAGTAAGCACTCAATGTTAGCTATTATTATTATAAATAAAAAAATCCTTAAGAATTTTCCCTTACCTAATCTGCTAAAAGCTTTCAGAGGATAATTAGACTTACTACCTTATTTCACAATCACACAAGTTTAAATAATTTGAATATTTTCACTAAAAGATCTCAATGCAACTGAAGAAATATTAAGTAATTCCCTTATAAAATAAGTTCAGTTTTCACTATTGACATCATTACTGCTACTAGTCACCAAAGCTCAAAATCTCAGTCATTATCTTTAATTCCTTCTCCTGCACCCTATAATTTTAAGAAACCAGGTAAATTCTGCTTTATTTATGTTCTTACAATCTTCCCCTCTTATTCTACTGCTATGGCCCTCTATGAGTTATATCTATCCTCTCGCTTTCCATCTCAGTTCATTCTCCACAGTGCTGCCAAATTTATCTTTTTAACACATCCCTCTAATCTGACTATTTCTGTAGGTAATGGAGGCTAAAATTAATACAGGGAACATGAACCAGGATCACCCACCAAGATGGAAGGGCCAGACCCCAGTGGAAGAAAGCTGATAAAAAGCTACTACTTACCACTGCTTAAATATAGAACTTATATGAAGCTTTTGAGAAGGCAACAGAACAGAGATCTGAAACAAGCAGCAAGATATGTAATATCCCATTATCCCTCTTTGGCAGGAGGAACTACATACCAGCATAAGTCCTGGTGCTAGTTTTAGGGCCCTAACGGCTAGGCCAAAACCACTAGGCAGAGAGTGCAAGATCAAAGAGAAAGAGAAGGAAAAGGGGAAAAAGTCCCAGTCAAATTGGGCCTGAAAATCAAAATTCTAAAACAAGGAACCTAAAGCTAAGAAACACCATTGCTTTTTTTAAGCCTAAATTTGTCCTATATTTTGTACAAAGACTTCTGGAACAAGTTTTTTTTTTCCTACAAATGATATGGGAATAGAAACATTACCATTTCAAATTCACACTTAAAAAAAAAAAATCACACCACAAGTCCAACACCAGGGCAAATAGACAGGAAACCAAGGACTTTCATGAACAATCCTGCAGGTTCAAGACAAAGTGCTAAAAAAGGAAGCTGGATTGCTCAAAGACCACAGAAAATGCCTTCCCTTTTATCCCAAAAGAACACTGACAGAGGTATCCTAGAGAAAATGTTAAACTCAAAAGATTATATATTAACCCCAGCCTCCCAACACAGTTTTGATTTGAGTAGACTCATGACAGGTTTGACAGATGCCATTCTGTGGGATTATCCTCTGGCTAAATGTTTTAAGACACTGGTACAGCAATCTGCCCCTTTTGTCATTTTGCATATCAAGTCACTCTACTTTCTCTCTGAACAGGAGACATTTCAGAAAGGAAATTCATATTAAAACCACAGCTTTCTTCAGTTGTCCCCCTAGTGCAAATGTTTCACATCAAGAGTATTTATTGTTAAGAGGAAAAAGGTCCTGATCCTAGTTTATTATAACCACAATCATCCCTTCACAGTCAAGTTATTTAATTTTTAAATCAAATAGGTGAATAACATTTTTCTTGACATGATGAGCTGAAAGCTCATTAGACCTTTAAAATGTTATTTCCCATGCCTATATTTTGTTTGATGATTTAGATAATTAACTTCTTTAGACATTAACTTCTTTACACATCAAAGTCCTATCATTCCAATGCTTTATTTCCTTTCTTCTAGACATTAAAAAAAAAGTTGGTTAAAAGCAGAAGCACTCAAGTCAATTTTCTCTAATAAATACAGTTAACATGGAACTGAAAACCTACTGTAATCTTCTCAATGGGTTAATGTCCTGCAGTTGTTTTAGCTTTACAATCCAAATGCAGCTGTTTGCCATATTTTACAAAATGAATTCAGATGTGCAGATTGGGGCCTAGATTATTTCAACAGGTCACAGCTTAAATGTGAACCTGTGGAATAAGTTCATTTCTGATTAATATTATTTAAAACTGATCATAAGCCAAAAGAATACTATGTCACACTGTTCCAAAGAAGAAACTTTGACTTTTGTGCTTTAATTTAAAAACAATGGATTTCAAGGATGTATCTTTTTCCTCAAAATACACTGCTACCAAAAAAAAAAATTCTAATTGTATTAAAGTTATACCTCACCAAAAACTAAACAAAAATGCAATGAACATGTTACTGGATTTCTATTTATATCTCATATTTTTTATGACTAAATGACCAAAAAAGAAATATTATGAAACATCCTTAAGCTTAAAAGACCTCAAAAAGTTGAGAAATATTACTAGTTACAGCACCCTCAAAACAACGACAAAACCTGGACTGTGAAATCTATCAGCCTACCCATTTATTAAATGATAATGGGATTTCTTAAATAATACCATAATTTTAATAATATTGTTTCATCAATTGTGACAAAAGTACCACACTAACACATAATGTTACTAATAGGAAAAATTGTTGTGTGAGGGGGGTATTTGGGAACTCTGTCTTTTCTGCATAATTTTTCTGTAAACCTACAACTGCTCTAATAAAAAATATATATATACCCACAGGAGATACAAAACTCATTATACTTTTTCATTCTTCCAAATTTTAAACTACTATGAATCAAGATATCTAAGTCTATGTCTGAAAAAAAGAAAATGTCTAGGGAGATTTTTTTTTAAACTAGTAATATATATATCAAATATATTTTTAAAAGGGATTTTATATTATTTCTTCTATTATATCACTACTGAGGAAAAAGGGATTTTATGTTATTTCTTCTATTACATCACTACTGAGGAAAAAGGGATTTTATGTTATTTCTTCTATTACATCACTACTGAGAATAACTAATTCAGCAGATCTATGTACTGATAAGCAACTATAGTGTCTCAATTCTTATCATTCAAAACCTGAACATACCACATAATAAAAATATAAAACTTTTAAAATGAGAATATTTTCATTTTCACAAAACGCCAAAGGCAGAAAGCTATTATGGTTAAGCAAACATTACTACAAAGTTTGGTTAAAAAAACTCAAATTACATCATCTAAATTTCTCCTGCTGTGAAATATAATACCAAATGTCCATTCAATTACTGAGAATGCCAAAAACTAATAATAAATTAAATGCACTAAGTTTTAAAACATCTAAACCACTTGAGATAACAGGTGATAATCAGAATATATTAATATATGTCCCATTTCAGTGGGCTTTGGAAGATATAAAACTTAAGTGTCTACTCAATCATCTACTGAAAGAGATGTAACATAATCCAAAGAACAGAAATAGATATGTAGAAATAGATATATAAATGGAAAAAAGTAATAAATAAATCTTAAAAAAAAAAACTACAACAAAAAACCTTTCCTAATCAAAATCACAGTTTAATTCTATAATATGGATAAGCTGTAGCTTCTTTTATTCTTTGTATCAGGAATACCTAATGATCAAAATAAGTTATTAGCTATACTGTAAATAGAAAGAGAACTACTGTTTTAATACAATTACAAAGGACTTCCTTTTTATAAGTAGGAAATATATTACACTATTTCCTGATATATTTCTCCCCACCAAATCTGCTTCCCTGTCCAACATCCCCAGTTCTATAAGAGTAACATTAATCCTCAGTCACAGAAGATGAAAATTTTCTTCCACCAAAGCAATTTCAAATCAATTCCTTTTTTTTACTCTCACCTTAATCAACATCTTTTAAGTCCATCTCCTGGCTTTCTACTAATTCTGCATATTACCTCCAGTGTACTCAAGCTAAATACCTGTTACTTCTCTGCTTGGTGGCCTCCAATGACTCATCTCTGTCTAGAGGACAAACCTATCTAAAAATTGGTCCCACTTAACTTTTCCAGCCTCTGTTTCTACAGGAGACAAATCAAACACTCAGTATGTCCCGAATCACTCCATGCTCTTTTGGACCTTAATCTCTACAGTACTTCCTGCATGCAGGATCTTTTGTCTCATCTCCACCCATACAAATCCTACCAGTCTAGAAGTACCCAACCTAAGCTCAACATCTCCAAGAAGCCTCCCCAGATATACAACCATAAGGAATACTCCTTTTTCTGATGTCTTATTACTTCAATTTATTAATTATTTTGGTTTAATAGTAAACTAACTATTTTAATTTAATAATAAACCTCTGCCCCACACCCAACCCCTCCCTCTACAAATGATGAAATATGGCACCTCCTGCATCACAGAGAAATAAAAGGCCATTATTTAATAACTCCCTCCACTCTGCACTACCAAAGTCACTATATCCTCTCTTTATTCCCTCCTCTTATAAGAGTACCCTCTTATTTAAAGCCAAGGTTCTACCTGTGCTTTGGATTATTCATTCATAACTAATTACTGAGCACTTACTATAGACTACACAGTGTTCTAAGAGTCAGGGATATAGCAGTGACTAAGCCAGACAAAAAGAAATACATTACAATATAGGACACAAGCACATATACAATCTAATTCCAGGTAGTGACAAATACTATGGGAAAAGAGTGAAACAAGTTGTTTTTAAATAGGTGGTTACATTTAATATAAAATCTGACAAAAGTCCAGGGGGGAGCTCTGGAGGAGGGCTTCCCAGTAAAAAGAACAGCAAGTACAAAGATCCTGAGGCCAAGGTGGCTAGTGTGAAGTGAGCAAACAAAATAAGCAGTAGAAAATAAGACCTGAGAGGAAGAAAGAGGCCAGATCATATGTGGCCTTGTAGGTCATAGGAGGCTAAATTTTAGTTGAGTATGAGGTTATTAGAATATATTCATAAGAGAGGTGTTCTGAAATGTTTATGTTTAAAAAAAGATAACTCCATCTGTTCTGACAAGTAAGGATGATGATAAGTAAGCAAGGAGACTAGTTAGGAAGTAAGGAAGAGGACAAGAGATGACAAAAGTTTGAATTACTGTAACAAGTGAAGATGATGAGAAGTGGTCAGATTTCTAAAACACATTTTGAAGGGAGAGCTGACTTATAGGTGGATTAGGCATGGGATGTGGAAAAGAACTGTCAAGGATGACTGAAATTTGAGGCCTGAGCAATTGGTTAAATGATGGAGCCATTTATTAAGATCAGGAAGACTGGGTAGAAAAAGAAAAACATGAGTTCAGTTTGGGCCATGCTAACTTTGAGACACCTATTAGACATTCAAGTGGAGATGAAATTCTGCAGAAGCTTTGTAACATTAGATGTTGTAAGGCAAAAATGTGAAATGAAAGTCAGGGTCATAAGGTTCTTCTTAAAAAGGATCATTAATATAGTAGAATCTGTTAACAAGGATCAACTAATCCCTCAAACTGTTTCTCTATATGTCAAGAACAATTTCTGCTTGCCTCACAGGGATGTTATGAAGAACACAGTACCGACTACATAACGGGCACTCAAAAAATATATTTGAATTGAAAAGAATATTAAAGCACCTTGTAAACTTGGAAAATCAAGAGAGAGAGAGGGAGAGAGAGATACAGATAAACTGTATATTTACATATTCTATTTGGCAATTAATTTTTTAACTTGTAAACACAGTGGCAGACTGCTCAGAGACACATGAAGTTCTATTTTTTTTTAAGCTCATTTTAATGTAGGTCTTTATTCCATGTGTTTTTGTATCCAATATTCTTAAAGAAATAATGATTTTTTTAAAAAGCTTTATTCTTTGCAAAAATGGTCCCAAGGTACAATGAAAATATTCCTACCACATAAGAGTCAGGAACTAGAATACAGGTTACCAGGGGCTAGGGTATGAGTAGGAAATGGGGAGTTAATTCAAAACACGCAAAAGTTTTGGTAATGTATAGTGATGATGGCAATACACTGTGACTCTATTTAACACTAGTGAATTATCTGAAAATTTTAAAAGGGGAAATTTTAAGTGGTACATATGTTGCTAGAACAAAAATTTTAAAAAAACAATCATAAGACTGTACATCACAGTGAACTGTTCTGTAAACAATGGACTACTGTTAAAAGTACAATGATAAAAATAGTGTCTCATCAATTGTAATAACAAAGGGACCAAACTAATGCAAAATGTTGAAAATGGGGACAGGTATATAAAAACTACATTTTCTGCATGATAGCTCTGTAAACCTACAACTTCTCTAATAATATAAATATTATATATATATTAGATATGTATATTAGAGAGCTAGAGAGCTAGATTGATAGATCAGCAGATCAATAGATAGAGTGATTCCTACCAGGTTATCCATAGCATCCTAACTCTGACAAAATGGCAAGGCAAGCTTTCTTTTCCAACATTAAAACACTATTGTTTTAATATAAAATATATATATAGTTGAGTGACTTAATGATCATTTATAACTTCTCATATATGTGCAAAATCAATTACACTCCTAAAAATAAGAGTTAAGAGTATCTGACAAAAACAACAAAAAAAGGAGATGGATGCAGGACTGAATGCTCTACAAAGCCCCTTAAAAATCAAGGTTCTGTTCCAATCTAAAATTCACATTCTAGAAATGTTAAATCTTATGAGAATTCCATATTAAATGTAAACAATTCAATAAAATACCAGCTGTGGTTAAAACAGTTCATATGGATTAAAAATGAAAATGAATGGGAGATTTACTGTAGGCATATGAAAAATAGATGACTTTGTATAAGCATTCGGGTTTTTAAGTTTTTCACCTATTATCTCACACTTTTCAAATTGCCCTATAAAGCATGTATTTCCCCTCTACTAATAAGGAAATTAGAGTAAAAATACTGGCTATAAGGTCACAAATCAATAGCAGTCCTTGATCCCAGATATCTGATAATCTGAAATATTCAGTCCTTCTAGATATATATTTTAAACAAAATTCACCAACCCTCTCCCATTTTAGTGTTTAGTGTAATTAATGAGGAGTTGTACACATAGTAGTCAGGGGACTTGTGCTGTCATTAAGTTATCTTGGAGACTGATGACTTTAAACTTAAAAGTTTGGGAATTCTTTTTAAAAGAAAATCTTAGGCAGACAGATAAACAGCTAAATGAGACAAAAGTATATCTAAGAAAGTTGGCAGGAGGGGGGCCAAAGACATCTGAACAGGCTTCAAAGCTACAGTTGGAAAATCATTAACTTCATCCAAATCCCTCATTTTTCAGTTGAGGAACTGAAGTCCAGAGGGGTTTCTTGAATGGTATACCCAAGGACACATCACTATTTAGTGAAACAGCTGGGACTAAAACTGAGGTCCCCTGACTCCTGGTCCAGAGTTCTTTCTACTACACCATGAGGAACATTCAAATAAAAGTTTATCATAATCAACTTACAAGACCTCCAAAATGTGTCTGTCATAGTCAACTTTGTTATGAAACATCTGCCTATGCCAAACCACAGTATAGAAGGAAAAGCTGGGCTCTGGAGTTCAAATACAGTCTCTAACACTTATATGTGACCTCAGGAAAGTCACATCACCTTCCTGCCTCAGTTCCCTCATCTTTAAAATGGAGAATAAAAAAATTGCTCTCATAGGCTACATAAAATAATGTATGTAAAGCACTTAGGACAGTGCCTTATAAATACAAAGCACTCAGTTTGTGTTAACAATAATGATTATGAATCCAACCAAAGGTATAACTTTTTAAAATTTATAACAAAGGATTATATTAAATATGCTTTATATTATCAAAGAAAGAATGGTATGATTAGTAGTCTTTTAAAGACTCAGAAACAATTTATACAGATAAAAGCAATATATACAGGATTCAGTCATCTCTATAGCATGTAAAATAATAAAAGTATAGCAAGATTTTTAAATGATATATTTGTAACTGTATTTTACAGTTCATAAAGTGCATTTACATAATTTATTTAAATGTACTATCCTTTAATGTTAGTGAATAACATGTTTTCAGCACTTACTACACACTATATGCCAGATAGTATGCTATTTTCATATTCACTATCTTCTTATATCTTATTATAGCTTCACTATCCATTAGCTATCAGATATTATCAAGCACAGTAGTGTAAGTGCAAAAAAACAACAGATCATTTCCTGATATTAAGATCCACATCACATTAAATAAGAAAGACATGTTTGGATAACTAAATGAAATACTGTATTTAGCACAGTGGATGGAACAGATCAAGTCCCCAAGAAAATATTGGTCCTCCCTTGGCATTAGTATGGAGTTGTCACCCATACAGAATATATCTTAACCAGACCAATCAAGCACCATTACCATGACTTAAAATACATTTATCAGAGAGAAATGTCTTCAGTAACAGTGCCTATTATACTCTATTTCTAGTTATGTTGTCTTAAAAACTAAAATATACCACAATTTTTTGTAGATTTAGGGACAGTCTTTACTGGAAATGATAGATAGACAAGATGAGACAAAACTACTTAAAGTATGAAAATGTTTGTAAAATAACACAATTTATAAATGTAATTCTCATTTGTTGCCCACCAACAATTCTGTGAGAAGGTGAGATGAGGTTAGGTACTAATTCCATTTGACTAGTGAGCAAATTGAGACTCAGAAAAGGTAAAACCTTAACCAAAATCAGAAAACAGAATATGTCAGAAAAGAACAAAACCTGGGTTTTTGGAATTAGTTTTAAGAGTTCTTTACACTTACCCACAATGCATCTCAGAGCTTTAATATCTCTTCCATATCCATTATCCAAAAAACATAAGGCTATAGCAGCTAATATTTATTAGTACTGACTTCTTATGTGCCGTGCTGCAGCCAGCACATCTCAAGAGTTACCTCATTTAATTGCCATCAAACTAGAAGTAGGTGCTATTACTACTCTCATTTTATAAATGAGGGAACAGACTTCACAGAAAGGTGGAATAACTTACTCCAAATCATGATTAGTAAGTAGTAGAGTGAGGACTCAAACTAAGGTTATGCCTCCCAATTAAATATTTTAAACAGTACAGTATAAATTTAATACAATATATAATGCACTTGTCTGAATTAATTCTCTTTATGTGAATTATAAGCAAAATCCTTCTTTAACAGTCTAATGCATATTAAGCAAATTTCTGACTGATTTCACTGTTCATCCTCACCATAAAATAAAATGGGTGTTATTTTCAACCATACTCAATCTTCTGATTTGACTGGCATGGCCTAACTTTCTCTGCAGCCTCCTAGACCAAAAGATCAATTTGTTTTAGAGAACCCAAAAATCAACCTGCTGCCCAAGATTTCTATCCAATTATAAAAAGAAAGCCAAAATTTTTAAATTACAGGTGGTTTAAACAGACGAGTTACTTGCTGAGCTTATTCCAGATATCTCAGGCATTACTTAGGCATTAAAAGCAAATAACTTGTCACTACTTAAGAGGAAATATATTTGAGATTGCAGTATGGTTAATCCTTCTAACACTTATGGTATTGTGTTATTTCAACAAACCTAAAAGTAGGGTGACCATATCATTATATGGTCCCAACAGGAACATTTTTATAGTGAAATGGGATCTATTAATAATTACATGGGACAAACAGGCATTGAACCATGACTGCCTCAGAATAATTGGGGCATACAATCACCCTGCATAAGAGCAACCCATTCTGATTTGTATGTTATGGGCTATTCCCTGCATATAATTTAATTCATGAGCTTTAAGTTTAAGATAATCTTCAGTCTTGAGACCAAGGGCACCAATTTACAGGTATCAGGTCAGAGTTAAAGGCACGATCTAAAAATAAGTTTTTTTAAAGTTCTATTGTCAAACTTAACTTTACAAACACTTGCTTGGAAAGAAAAACAGATGCATGTATTTCAAAGAAAGTAATCTTATGAATTATCTATTAACAAATTTCAGACTTAAATCCCTTTAAAAGTTCTGAATGCCAATAACCACAAAACTACTTCTAAAATAGCACAATTCCCAAAGGGTTGCTATATCATTTATCAAATTGTTTTATTATACAAAAAGTTAAAATGAAAGAAAAAGCACCATCTTTCAAATGGAAAAAAATCCAGGGATAAAAGAGTTTAAAAGTTTTCAATGAAAATTAATCAAAATGATAAAAGGTAGTGGAAATCCATGATCACAATTCAGTGCAATAATGATTAAAGAAAACAAGTTAGTGTTGTTCTGACTTCCCAACTGTATAACCTAGGAATCAAAAGAATGTTTTGCTTTAATTTGTGAAGCGGTAAATATGTACTAAAAGACTCAGGCCTTAACTAGTATTTGAGTGAAGGCATTACTTGAATATAATTAATCATTCCATGAGGCAGTAAATGTTGCAAGCAATGGCCAGATTTAAACTCAACCTAATCAAGAACCGGATGGGATCTCAAAGTAGCCTAGACTGTACATCTATGCTGCGCAATAAGGTAGCTACTAGCCACATGTGGCTAGTTAAATTTTCATTAAAATTAAATAAAATTAATTTCTTCTGTTACATTAGCCACATTTCAAATGCTCATTAGCTATATGCAGCTAGCGGCTGCCATATTGGACAGCTCAGTTTATTGAACATTCCCTCGTGGTAGAAAATTCAATTGAAAAATGCTGCTTTAGGGGTAGGCACATTTTGCTTGAATACTCCCAGAGACAAAAAAATTTGCAAGAGCACAACAAAGTGCATTCTATTTTCGCAAAGAACTAACGATTAGAAACAGTTCTTCATATTCCATCAAATCCAGCCTCTCTGGAATAGTCACCAGAAATTCCATCAGTTTTGTCCTCAATTCGGTCTCCAAGTAAATCTTTGCTGAGCTAATTTAATCCCTTTTCCAAGATTCTGCCTTACATATATTCAGACAAAGTCCTCTCTTCCCAGACACACACACACTCGTTTCTTTCAAGGGAAATGCTTTAAACCATCTGTCACCATCATGGAGATATGCTATTTGTCCACGTGTACAATAATCACGTATGTCCAGGATCCTCAGAGTGTCATATATCGTATTCCACCTTCCCCACAAGTTTCACTCTCACTTATCAGACCAAGTGTTCTGGTTTTCAGTTCAATTAAGGTCACAGTCATTCTGAATATATTGGCCTGGCCTTGTAAGCACTTAAATGTATTATCGCATACAATCCTCAAAATTCTGAGCTACGGTTCCCATTTTACAGATCAGAACACTGAGTCAACGGTACGCTAAATAATTTCTCCAGGGTCACAGATGTGGGCTCAATCATGTCCAATAGTCGATCTTTTCCCATTTTTGGACGTCACACTTCTATAACGCTACCCATCTCTTCCTCCACCCTGCCCCTAAAGCATCAATTTCCTTCTTTAAATATTCTTCCCTCACCCGTCCCCCCGCCCCCCCAAAAAAAACCACAACCGAGATGACATGTGTTCCTCAATACACCCCAGCAACACCAACTCCCGCTCGCCGCCCGGCTCCCCTCGACCCACGCCCACCCGCCGACGGGGAGGAGTCAGGAGTAAGCCACACTCTGCAGGACCGGGACGCAGCGCCCTGCCGGTGCCTCACACGACCGCCTTCCTTTGAGCCTTCCAGCCTAGGTGCCAATGACTCCCGGGCGGCCACTCTCCGATCGGGACCAGGACGTGGCCGGCCCGCTAAAGGGCCGATGGGCTGGGGGTAGCGAGGCCCAGAGACACGGGGCTGTCGGTGCTGCACTCCTTCCGCTTCCCTGACCTTTCCCTCGCCCATTTCCCGCACCGCCCCCCACGCCCCCTACAATCTCTGCTTTAAGAACACTTGTAGGCACGGCTGCGGGTCCCCCGTGAAGAATGTGGAGGCAGAGAAGGTGCGGTTTCTGCTGCGGCGGCGGACACACGCTAGGAAAGTGGCGGGATGGGGAAAGAGAGTGTTGAAAGAGAAAAGGTGACTGGCTCCAAGACTGGGGGGAGCAAGATGGCGAGAGCCCGGGAGGAGGAGGAGGTAGCAACTTGGCCGACCACACAAGACCCTCCAGCGCTAGCACAGGCATGCTTGGCCAGGTGGCGTGCGCTCTCCCTCTTCTGAAAGCAGGCTACTTCCGCCACGCTCGGTGGGGGCGGGGCGTCGTGGGGGCGCTTGGGCGTCCGCGTTCCCGCAGTGGTAGTGCGCGGCCCTCTGGGCGCCGAGCCGGCGGCGCCAAGCCACGCGGCGGGTTTTAGAGCGGGGGCTGTTGGGAGCCAGGGTAGATGAGCTGGGAATGGAAAGCTGTGCAAGCTTTGCATTCTTTAGGAATGGCGCTCAGAAGGCTAGAAATTCAGGAATTCGGTGACTAACGTTGAAAGTGTGTGTTCAACTCCAGGGCAGAGATTGGTCGATGAACGCTTCTCTTCAGGAATTGGGGTGGATAGGGATCTTAGCCGCATTTTACCTGTAGAATGGTGGAGGGGAACGGAGGGATCAAACTGACCGGCTCCGCGGAAGCTTGGGCCGTGATGAATCAAAGAGCCAGCGTGGATATTGAACTACTTCTGGAACAGTGAAACACCACTTCCTCCACTGACCTTAGCACACCCTAATCCCCACCCTGTTCCTACACAAAATCATTTGAGAGGCCTTGGAAGAATAGTATGTAATTTTCCCCCCATCTCATTTTATCAAGCTTAGGCAGTAAAGGACCACGTTTCTCTTATTGAAACTTTTTTTTAATGCTTTTTATGGACAATTCTTTAGGATTTCGGCCTGTTCCTTATTTTTAAAACTTGCGTGCTCGCTGTTAAACTGTACAACCTTTTCTCTCAAGGCATTTGATTCCTATATAGTTCTTTAGGGAATACAGTCTTAATGATTTAGGTTGCTTTCACTCTTGATATTATTTGAGTCTTATTAGTATTAATATTTTTAATATTCTTTATAACTGTAGAGAAGACAACTGATTATCCATGCTTGCATAACTAATGCCGCGTCAAATATGAAATTACGGCAGATTCTACTAACCTTCACCAGGCCTTTTTTTTTTTTCATCTTTTTATTTTGAAATACTATGAAACTCAAAGGAAAGTTACAAAATAATGCAAACCCCATACCGAGAATTCCAACATACTCCTATCCCCTGAGATAACCGGATCCCCCATTTTAACATTTTACATTTGCCTGGTCAGTCTTTCTATCCATTTATCAATCCACCTATCTATATATCTATCAACCCATTTTATGAACACACGAGTGTAGTTTGTATACATCATGCTCCTTAAACACTTTTCCTGCCATGTACAATTTCATAAGAACAAAGCTATTCACATGTGTGAATTCACCTTAAGTACAGTTACCAAGTTCAAGAATTTTATCATTGATATAAAGCTGTTAGTCTATAATCCAGTTTTTTCATATTAGTTTTTTTTTTCTTCCCACCCCACCCACCTTGTTTGCACTTGCTGTGTCTGTTCCTCTTCCTTATTTCTTTAGGAGGCACCAGGAGGGTAACCCAGGAACACTGATGTGGGAGGGAGGTGCCTAATCTTTTAAGCCACCTCTGCTCCTTGCTTTGTTGTGTCTCATTATGTTTCTCCTCCTTCTGATGCTTGTTGCATCATCTTGTTGTGTCAGCTTGCCTCACCTTCCTGCCTTGCCATCTCATTGTGTTCTTTAGGAGGCACTGGGATCTGAACCAGGGACCTCCCATGTAGCAGGCAGGAGCCCAGTCATCTGAGCCAAATCTGCTTACCCATCTTTATAAGCCTGTTCTCAACTTTGTTCAATCCCATCTAGGATCAGGTATTTGTCATTGTCTTTTTAGCTGCTTTTTTTCTTTTAAATATGGTAAATTATATATACAACATAAATTTCCATCTCAAGAATTCTCAAGCATTCCATTAAGATTGACCACATTTGCAATGTTGCCCTACCCTCACTGCCTTCCATTACTAAAATTTTGCCATCTCCCAAACAGAAACCCTATGCCCATTATGCATTAACTCCCCATACACCTGTCCCCTGCCTGGACAACCTGTACTCTACTTTCTGTCTCTGAATTTTCATATTCTCCTGTATTTTCTTTGTAGTTATCATGGGGCTTAAATTTAACATCCTAAATCTAGAACAATCTCATTTGCTTTGGTACCAACTTAACTTCATTAGTATACACAAACTATATTCCTGTATCCCTCCATGCTCCCACCATCATGTAGTTCTTGTCACAAATTACATTTCTATACATTATGAGTCCAAAATCAGTGATTTATCATTACATTTTATGCATTTACTTTTGAGATTCTTTAGAAAGTAGAATTACAAACCAAAGATACAATAGTACTGGCATTTATATTTATCCATGCCCTTCTTGAGATCTTTATTTTTTTTTAATATGACTTTAATCTATAATCTTCTGTCCTTTCTTTTCAACCTGCAGAACTTTCTGTAGCATCTCCTGTAGGGCCTGTCTAATGGTGACTAACTCCCTCAACCCTTTGTTTATCAGGATATGTCCTAATCTTGCCCTTAGTTTTGAGAGGCAGTTTTTTGGTTTTTGGTTTTTTTTTACTAGATGAAGAATTCTTGGTTGGCAACTTTTTGCTTTCAGCATCTTAAATATGTCATCCCACTGCTTCTTGCCGCTATGGTTTCTGATAAGAAATCAGCACTTAATATTACTGAAGTTCCCTTTCACATAACATTCTTTCTGAATTCTCTATCTTTGGCATTCAACAAAGATTGATCATAATATGTTGTAGAATGGATCTCTTTGGGTTTATCCTGTTTGGAGTATGTTATGTGATTTAGATATGTATATTCATGTCTTTCACTAAATTTGGGAAGTTTTCAGCCATTATTTCTTTGAATGTTTCTCTGCCCCATTCTCTCTTTCTTCTCCTTCTGGGACTTCCCCAGTACATATAATGGTATGTTTGATGGTGTCACAGTTTCCTCATTTTCCTTCCTTCTTTCCTATTTCTGTTCCTCAGAGTGGACAATTTAAATTGACTTATTTTCAAATTCACTGATTCTTTCTTCTGGCAGTTCCAATCGTCTGTTGAACCCCTCTAGGGGATTTTTTATTCTGTTCCTATGGTCTTCAGCTCGGTTTGGTTCCTTTTCATAGTCTCCATCTCTCTATTGATATTCTTTTTGTGTTCTTCCATGGTTCTCCTGATTTCCTTATCTTCTTTGTCCATGTTTTCATTTAGCTCTTAGAGCAGATTTAGAACCTTTCTTTTTTAAGTCTCTGTCTGGAATGTCCCAGATTTGATCCTCCTCATCAATGCTTTCTAATGCTCTAATCTTTTCCTTTCCTGTTTCTTTGAATGTTTTGTGAACTTTAGTTGACACCTGAACATTTTGATATTTTAATTACACTCTGAGGTGTCTATTCTTTAAGCTTATATCCAGCTAGTGTTATGACAGAGCTTTCCTTGAATGTCAGGAGACAACACACACACACACACACACACACACACACACACACCCTAAAGAGAGGAAAAAAGAAAACATTTTTCCAGTCTTTGAAATTGACCTGTTCTCCTTCAGAGTTTACCCATACAATGATTTTAGAGAATTGCTCCAGGCCAAAGTGTAGGAGCCTCCCTGATCCTTTCTGCTTGCATATCTTGTCTAGGGCAAGCACATATATCTCTAGGAATCCACCTGTTTATACAGATACAAATGCCCTCTCTTCTCTAGGAAACAGTTTCTTCAAGTACTGTACTGTATATACTATAGCCAGCCATCTCTTGCCCCATGCAGTCACAACTTGACTGCTCTCCCACAGCATTCTGTAGGAGAGTTCTGTGAGCTGCCTTTACACCCAGGGCAAGTACTAAGATGGTGATCCTGTGACAAATGTCCTGGTTCAGTCCCTCAGGTTACCAACACATAGAATGGGCCAGACATACATGTTTCCAGTATGTGTGCAAGGGTTACTCTGCTCCCTCTGGACCCAGGACCAGGAATCCACGTTGGGAGCACAGGTGAGCTCCATGCTATGCCAGTGAGGGGGAGGGGAAGAGGCCAGCATAGGGTGTCCACAAGCTCCTATCATTTTTAAGGTACCTTTTACTTGATTCAGCACTGACCCTGTTACTGCAATCCTTTAACTGTTTGCTGGAACTTTGAGAAACATGTTCCTGCCAGTTCTGGGTGGTTGTTCAAATCTTCTGTGGGGGTATGAAGCCCTGAAACTTTTCACTCTTGCCTGCTTGAGAAGGGCAGGCTGCTCTTTCACCAGGCTATTTTAAACATTATTGCTTAACAGTTATTTTCTTGCCTATGAATATATGTGTTGTGAATTAATCACTTCCTTCCTCCTATTTGCTTATATTGCTTTAAATAGCAACTTATTTGGTTATTTCCTTTGTGGATTGTAGTTGTCTTCGGTTAATTTTGTGTTGCTTACTTTTCTTAATCTCCCCAACACTTCAATTTTTGCCAGATGCTTAACCTTCCAAAAGAATGAAGGTATTTAGGATGTGAAACCTTACCATAATGTGTAAATCAGGGCTCAATTCATTGCTGGGCAAAGTGAGAAGTATAGGGGAAAGTAACAATGAGGGAGAATTGTCATAATTCCTTACAAAAGAAGCCTTTTATGCAATAGTTGAAAAAAACCAAGAAAATAGGATTAAGTGAAAAATTAAGAGAAATTAAAGAAATTAGCCCCAAGCAAATAATTTCAATTAAAATTACATTTAATTAATGTTGTCATAGTAGTTCTTAATGCACAAGAGCTTCATCTGCATCAAATAGAGGCCAGATTTGACCCTGTTTTTTCAGAATAGAACCTCACTTAGAACCCATATATTCTCACTTTCAGGCTTGGTGTCTAACCCACACCTCGTCTGTAGTTTGAAAGCAATGCTGTCCATAAATAGTAAAAAATATTAATCCATTAGCTTAACATTAAACACCCTAAACTATTAATGGCACTAGGTTTCTTTTAATTACAACAAAGCCAAAACAGGGAAGCAATTGCTGAAATCAAGACACTGATGACTACTACCTCTCAGAAAAAATAAGTGATTTCCACAGCATGTGGGGAAAGTACATCAAGAGACCAAGTGAATTCATCATACCACAAAAATGTCTCCATCTTCTGGCAGAGTCATTAGAGGAAAATGAAGCATTGTTACTGTAGACATTTACATTCCTCTGGCATAATAACTTTCATATAGAATCACTAGTGCAAAGAGAAATTACACATATCTAAGTAAAAATGACTGTTGGCATCTTAAAAATCAACATGCTACGTAATAAAAGAAGTCCCTGTTCTCCAAAGAATTGCAGAATCCACAGCCAATATGGAACCATCTGTGTGACAAAGTGGTTTCTTCTTTTTCTATATATATATGCCACAGGGACAGTTCACTTCAGGTGACCTGGAAAGTCTTGCTCTTTTGTGATCCATGACTATTTATATGAACGGTTGTGGAGACTTTGTATTTTCATTTGTATCAATTATTTTACCCTTGACCTTATATTTCTAAGGTTTAAATAGTCACCATGGAAATAAACTGGGTAGAACTGGATATTAGAAATTGTTGCTACATTCAATTAATTTTTGAACATTGAGAACTCTTTTTTTCAATTTGCAATTTCAAAGGTACCTTGTTTTATTTTTAAAAGGGGTTGTTCCTACCAAAAAAGTTACTCATCTCTGTGCTACTGGGCAAGTCACTTAATACCTTTGGGCCACAGTTTCCATATCTGTAAAATAATGTGTTTGGCCAAATGAACAACAACAATTTAAAAAAGCATGCAGCCCCTATTGTCTATGCTACTTTAAAATAAGAATGAACAAAAGATGAACTCTAAAGTCATACAGAATAATTTCTCCATTCATTTTTGTGCTATCAAAAATTACATGAATATACAGGGCTCTTTCTTTAGGCAGATTCAGATATTCAACTCATCTATTTCAAAAGAAAGACTAGCAAGAAAAAGAATTTATTAATCAAACCCTATTGATACACTGGAGGAAGTGACTACAAAATTACTCTAGTGTAATCAAATTGGCTTCCCCTCCCTTCAGATGATTTTCTTGTATTTCAAAATAGGAAGAATAGCCATGGTTAATATTAAGACTTGCAATACTGGGCAGCTTGTAGAATTGTAATCATCATCGTCCTCCTAGGGACCGCTCATTGTAAGTTTAACACTCCAGGGTCTTTTAAAAATAGTGTTGGCAACTGAGAAAATGATCATGATTTTGAGACTCAGAATGGGATAGGAATCATAGAACAAGGGCCCATGAATCCTCTAGGCATGTAGAAACTTAGTTGTTCCCATTCCCATGGAAGCTAATATTTAATACTTCTTATAGTGTGAACAAACCACTTTTACATTTGTCCCCTTAAAGATAAGGGCTATTAGTTGAATGTGAGGGATGGGTGCAAATTATTTCATTCATTCAACAAATATTTATTGAGGGCCTACTATGTGCCTGACAGTATTCTAGGAGCTGCAAATATAGTAGTGAACAGAAGAGACAAAAATCCATGCTGTCATGGAACTCGCATTCTACTAGGAGGAGTCAGACAATAAACAAAATAAACACCTAACTTATATGCCATTCTGTATTCCAACCAACAGTGGATAAGTGTTCCTCTCTCTCTACATCCTCTTCAACATTTACAGTTTTCTGGTATTTTAACAGCGGTCAGACTAATAGGTGTACAATGATATCTCAAGGTAGTTTTGATTTACATTACCCTAAATGCCAGTGATTTTGAACATTTTTTCATGTGTTTCTTTGCCATTTCTATTTCTTCTTTGGATGATTGTCTTTTCAAGTTTTGGCCCATTTTTTAATTGGATAATTTGTCTTTTTATTGTTAAGTTGTATGATCTCCTTATATATCATGGAAATTAAACACATCAGATTTGTGATTGACAAATATTTTTTCCTATTGAGTCATCTGCCTTTTCACCCTTTTGACAAAATCCTTTGAGGTGGAAAAATTGGTGAATTTTGAAGAGGTCCCATTTATCTAGTTTTTCTTTTGTTGTTCATGCTTTGGGTGTAAGGTTTAAGAAACTACCACCTATCACTAGATCTTGAAAAATCTACATTTTCCTACATTTTCTTCTAGGAGTTTTAAGGTTGCTCCTCCTTCCCTGAGATGGTTCCCTCAACTATCTGCTCATTGTTTCTGCTTGCTGTTTGCACTCATCTACTCACTGTGTTTGCTTGTTGTCTGCTCACTGTTTCTGATCATTGGCTTCTCATTGTGTCAGATCATTGTGTCTACTCCTTTTTTTCAGGAGGAACTGGAAACTGAACCCAAGGAAATCTCATGTGGGAGGTAGGCATACAACTGTTTCAGCCACATCTGCTCCCTGCTCATTGTGTCTGCTCATTTGTCTGTTCATTGCATCTGATCATTGCATTGGCATGTTGCATCTGCTTGTTGCATCTGCTCATTGCATCTGCTCATCTTCTTTAGGAGCACCAGGACCTGAACCCAGGACCTCCCATGTGGGAGATGAGCACCCAACAGTTTGAGCCACCTTCATTTCCCTGTTGTTTTAATATTTAGGTCCTTGATGCATTTTGAGTTAATTTTTGTACAAGGTGTGAGATAGGGGTCTTTTTTTTTTTCTTTTGGATAGAGCTATCCAGTTCTCCCAGGACCATTTGTTGAATAGACTGTTCTGGCCAAGCTGGGCAGCTTAACAGCCTTGTAAAAAATCACTTGAGTAGGGAAGCAGAATGTGGCTCAAGTGATTGGACTCCTGTCTACCACATGAGAGGTCCAGGGTTTGGTTCCTGGGGACTCCAGGTGAAAAGCAGGCTGGCCCTTGTGGTGAGCTGTCCTGAGTGGCAAGCTGGCCTTAACAAAGAGCTAGCCCATGTGGAGAGCTGGCCCATGCAGAGAGCTGGCCAACCCAGAGAGCTGGCTCATGCAGAGTGCTTGCCAGTGCAGGATTGCTGGCCTGTGCAGAGAGTGGGCACAAGATGACACAACAAAAAGAGACACAGAAGAGAGACAATAAAAGACACAGAAGACCAGGGAGCTGAGGTGGTGCAAGAGATTGAGCAGCCTCTCTAACACTCCAGAAAGTCCCAGGATAAATTCCCAGTGCCACCTAAAGAGTGAAGACAAGCAAACACAGAAGAATACAAAGAGAGCAGACAATGAGTGCAAAAACAATGAGGGGGGAGAAATAAATAAATAAATAAATAATCTTTAAAAATCACTTGACTATAGATGTGAAGGTCAATTTCTAAGTTCTTGATTCAGTTCTATTGGTTAATCTGTCTGTCCTTATGCAAGTACCATGCTGTTTTGTTTTTGTTTTTTACCACTGTAGCTAAATAACATGCTTTAAAGTCAGGAAATGAGAGACCTCTAACTTCGTTCCTCTTTTAAAGACATTTTTGGCTATTCAGGGCCACTTGCCCTTCCAAATAAATTTGACAAATGGCTTTTTTTAATCTGTGAAAAAGGCTGTTGGGATTTTTATTGAGATTGCATTGAATTTGTAAATCAGTTGGGTAGAATTGACATCTTAACAATATTTAGTCTTCCAATCTATGAACACGGAATCTCCTTCTATTTATTTAAGTTTCCTTTGGTTTCTTTTCACAATGTTTTATATTTTTCTGAATACAGCTCCTTTATATCCTTGGTTAAGTTTATTCCAAAATACTTGATTGTTTTAGTCGCTATTATAATGGAATTTTTTTCTGATTTCCTCCTCAGATTGCACATCAGTAGGGTATAGAAATGCTATTGATTTTTGCATATTAATTTCGTATCATGGCATTTTGCTGAACACATGTATTTATACTAGTAGCTTTCTTGTGGTTTTCTCAGGATTTTCCAGATATAGGATCATGTCATTAGTGAATAGTGAAAGTTTTAATTCTTCCTCAAAGAATTTGGGTGTCTTTTATTTCTTTGTCTAGCCTAATTGCTCTAGCTAGTAATTCTAGCACAATATTGAATAATAATGGTGACAGTGGACATCCTTGTCTTGCTCCTAATATCAGTAGGAAAGGTTTCAGACTTTCACTGCAGAGTACAATGCTAGGTGTAGGTTTTTCATATATCCACTTTACTGTATTGAGAAAGCTTCCTTCTATTCCTATATTTTAGAGTGTTCTATAAAGAAAGGGTGCTGTATTTTGTCAAAAGCCTTTTCTTCATCAATCATGAGGATCATATGATATTTCTTCTTCAATTTATCAATGTGTATAATTATTTTAATGTGCTTTTGAGTTATGTTTACAAATATTTTGTTGAGAAATTTGGCTTCTATATTCATTAAAGATATTGGTCTGTAATTTTTATTTTTCTTAGTATCTTTATCTGGTTTTTGTATTAGGGTGATGCTGCTTTAATAGAATAAGTTTGCTATTATTTTTCCCTGTTCAATTTTTTGGAAGAGGTTGAGCAAGATCCATATTAGGTCATGTTTAATTGATTGTTAGAATCACCTGTGAAGCCATCTGGTCCCAGACTTTTCATCTTTGGGAGGTGTTTGATTACTGTTTTTAATCTCTTCACTTGTGATTTGTTTGTTGAGGTCTTCTATTTCTTAGTGTATGTGGTACTTGTATTTCTAGTAATTTGTCCATCTTATCTACATTTTCTGGTTTTTAGCATACAGTTGTTCATTGTATCCTCTTATGATCTCTCCTATTTCTACAGCGTCAGTGGTAATGTCCCCTTCTCATTTCTGCTTTTATTTATTTGGGTCTTCTCTTTTTTATGCTTTGTATTTCTAGCTAAGAGTTTGTCAATTTTTTTGTTCTCAAAGAGACAGCTTTTGGTTTTGTATTCTATCAGTTTTTGTTTGTCTGTGAAGACTTTGTATGCTCCTTATTTTTGAGAGACATCTTTGGTGGATACAGAATTCTTGGTTGGCAGTTTTTCTCTTTCAATACCTTAAATACCTAATACCACTATCTTCTCTCCTCTATGGTTTCTGATGCGAGGTTGTCACTTAATGTTATTGAATTTCCCTTGTATGTGATTCTTTGCTTTTCTCTTATTGCTTTCAGAATCTTCTTTTCAACTCTGATATCTGTCATTCTGAATAGTAGGTGTCTCAGGGTAGTTCTATTCAGATTTATTCTGCTTGATGTGCATTGTCCTTCTTGGATATTGATATTTATGTCTTTCATAAGGGTAGAGAAGTTTTCAGTCATCATTTCCTCAAGTATTCTTTCTGCCCCTCTTCCATTTTCTTCTCCTTCTGGGATACCAATAATGCATATGTTGTTCTTATTTTTCTGTTTGCTTTTTGTAGTGTGTATGTTTTTGTGTTTTGTATTGTCTTTCAATTCCCTGAGACCCTGTTCCATTTTTTCCATTCTCTTCTCTTTCTGTTCTCCTGTCTTTTCCAGTTCAGACATTCTGTCCTCAAATTCACTAATTATTTCTTTTAGCAATTAAAATCTGCTCTTATGTGCCTCTAATGTATTTTTAATCTTAACCATCATGTTTTTCATTCCCATATGTTCTGTTACTTTTTTCACATACGTTCAAATTGTTCTTTATTCTCACCCAATGTCTTCTTAATTTCCTTGATCTCTTTAGTCATATTTTCTTTCAACTATTTAAATTGATTTAGGAGAGTCATGTGATTATCATTGATTAGTTGTCTTAAATCCTATACCTCTTCAGGATATTTGGTTTATTCTTTTGGCTGGGCTATCTCTTCCTGTTTTACTAGTATGCCTTGTAATTTTTTGCTGATGTCTAGGCATATGAATACATTGGTGAATCTACTCTGATGGCCAATTTCTCTATCTTGCCTATTGTTATTGTTTTTTCACAGCTCTTCTTTGATATTTGGTTCAACTTATCTAAGTCTTTAAAATTGCCTAGCTTTAGTTATCAAAATTGTGCCACAGACTCACTAATGAGGCACAGATTTTTCCCCAGGGTGAGGTAAAAAGAGCCCTAAAAGCAGTTTTTGTCTATGCTATTTCCAGATGGGCCAGCAGATGGCACTCCTTGGCACACCTTTTCAGGGAGGTGTATCTTGTGGTTTTCCTTTCTTTTTGTCTGGCTGGAACCAAGATTCAAAGTGGGCTTTGCTGGATGAATTCAATAAAGAAAATTCCCCCATCTCCCCCTCCCTTTCCCCTTGTAACAGCTGACAGGAAGGAAGATGTCTTCTCCCCTCTAAGTCAGCTGCAATGAACCAGGAATTTTACCACCACTTAATATCTCAGGGGTGGGGAAAGGGACCCCTTCCCAGTGGCCAGGAGGTTTGGTAACTCACAATTTGTTGTTGTGGATTGTCTCTCTGTCACTCACACTCCTGGGAACTGTGAAGCACTGTCCTGGTCTGCTGACCCCCAAAACTGATCTCTCAAGCAGGCTTGGGCTATTTCTCCATTGTTTTTGTGAGAGTATTGAGACTTGTCTGCCTAATCTGATGCCATCTTTCCACAATCCCCCCAGAATGGACATTTTTATTAGCCCCATTGGACATGTCAGTATGTAGAAAACATTGTCACTCAGATGGGGAGGAATGTAAATGAAGATATAGTCTAGGAAGTGGAAGCACATTTTGAGAAATTGACAAATAAAATATTTTCAGAATTAAAGTAAGGGAAAAATGAAATGAAGATTGGATGTTGGGGAGGTAAAAAGAGAAAAAACACTCAAAGAGGAAGACCTGGACAAGGACTCCTTTATGTAAGTTTATCTCCAGTAAGTATGTTAATATCCCTAAAGTCATAGATAATGACATGATATTTGAATAGAGATTGATACAAGTGTGGAATGATGAATCTATTTGAGGATTTTTTCCTTTGATGTTCTCAATATATTTCATAGAATATTAGTCAACTAAGAACATCTTCAGTTGATATTTCCAAAAACTTGTTCATTCATTCACCAAGATCCATTTCATATTTCAGCACAGTTTCCTGGTGTTCATCTGACTCTGGCCATTGGCAAATCCTCACTCTTCTCTCCATAGTTCCTTTTCTTGCTCCAAATAGGAAAACACATCTGAATTATAGATTTCATACACTGTTTTGGGGAAATTGAGATACGGATTTTGAATTCTATGCTGACAATAATATTTATCATAATCTCCAATGCAGGCTTTGAGGAATAATAATGTAAACAGTGAAGGACAGCACAGGGAAGCACACTTTGATCACAGGATACTGACAATCCTTCACTAGCAAAAATCAGCTCTTCACCTTGTGCCAAAAGATATTGGGTCTCTGGCTATTGGTGCTGATGTCCAAGTTAAAAGACTGCAGTATCTCTTTTTTTCATGCAAGGAGAAATTATGTTTCCTCAGTGTTGAATAGTATTTTTAAAAATATCCTCAAACATAAGCTCACCAGAACAATCTATGTTGTATATTGAAAATGGTATACCTGTTTTTTAATTTTTGTGTTCTAAAACCTCATATTAGTCCCAAGAGCACTATAATTACATGGAGAATATTTATTCATTTTATTTATCAGTTGAAATAATATTCATTGAGTTTTCAGCACATTTCTGAGTATTAGAAAATGAGTAGCAAGAAATTTATGGAATTTCAGTCAGAAAATTACAAATGAGATGTAAGTAAAAACTGAAGAAACAAATTTCTTTCAGGTAGTTTTAAGTGTTGTGAAAAAGCACAGGGATTAGAGTTACATTTGGGGAAGCTTAGTGGCCTATCAGCTTGAATAGATTTTGAAAAGATGATACCTATATTAGATAGATGTATGAGAGAAGGTGATTTTAGATAGATAGACAGAGAGATAAAATTTTGAGAAACTCACCTACAGATACCAGATGATTGAAATTCACCAGCTTTACCCCTCTAAACAGCTTTCTCTGAGTTGCACCAAACAAGGCCCATTCTTCTAGGGTGAAGTTGATAGCTAAATCCTTCATTGTCACTGATTTTTAAGACATTATGGGCTTTCTAGTTCCATTCCTACCAATGACCAGAGTATGATGACTGAGATCATGGTACTGAGGAAGATAGGAACTTTGTATATAGAAATCGCAAACTATGTTTGGGTTTTGAGTCAGATCAGTCTCAGTGCTGATGTAGCATTACTCTTTCAGATACACTTACAGAAACAGGCAAACTCTGCCTATATAAAAATCCACATAAGGCAATATTACATGAGAGGTGGAGTGATATAACCTGAAAATTTCCCAAGAAATTGGTATTTATGGCTTCCAGATGGTAATTATAAACTTTGCCCTTGAGCATTTTAGTTAAAATTATCTTCACTACCAATGCTAAGTAAATCTACAGACTCATCATAAGGAAACACTATCCATGATCTGCCACTTTTAAACCATGACTATGATTAAATTATTCCCTTCAATTACTTCTGTTTCCACATCTAATAAATGGTTTAACAAATACAAGTTTTGAAATATCCAAGGAGCTAATGTAAAAAAAAGTGCTTCCTATCAAAACTTACTAAGTATCTGATAGTTTTATTATTCATTAAAATGGCAGAAAACTTTGAATCAATACTCTGTACTCTGCAGAACTGAATAGTGTTCATAGACAACCTGGGACCAAAAGATTCTTCCTCTCTCAACTCAACAAAACTCAGATGTTCAATAGGAGATATGAGTATAGACAGTTCAATAGCTCAAGCACAGTAGAACCTGAAACCTACCAACTTTCACTCAGGTTGTGGTTCATATAAATAGAACATGTGCTAAAAATTTATATCCAAGGAAAAATTATGATTCACAGTTATAGAATGTGCATATTTTACCACCATGAAAGAGGAAGATCATCCAGTATATGTCTCTTCAAGTCAGATTTAGCTGATGTCCTAAGGACTGCAAATCCCTGCAAGCTTCAAAATATTAGGGATTCCTGGAATAAATGACAGTTTCATTGTTGATTTTCCTATAAATAAGATGTGTTTAACAATTTTTAAAAGAAAATTAATGAAACATTAAGTAATCTCTTTATATATAAAGAACATATCATTTCTTAAAAAAAATTAAGCAATGTATTTTCACTTTACCCATAAGCATTTGATCCCACAAGCTGTAAGGCCACATTGCAGCTTGACATTCCCATCTGCCCAGAATTGCTTCCTCCCCCTTTTTTCCCCAAATATAGTGATCTCAATAGTAGTCCCTAATAAATATACTGCACCTAAACTCCATCGCAGAGTCTCCTTCCTTGAGAATTTAATTAGTGACAATAATTAAAAGAGTATATGGAAAAGTGGGCTTATAAATAGACAATGAAAACATTCTGTTCTGTTTGAAAATATGATGAAGAATAATAAAATTTCATAAGATTATTTTAAGGTAGCTCCTAGTGATCTAATATATTTGATAGTTTCCAGGTGAGGCCAAGTGAACATTGTTAAGATGCTTGTTTTTAAGAAATGGACTCCCAAATACTTTTATATAAGGACTTAAGTCAAGTCAACTTCTGGGTGCTACTCTTATCCAAAGCAGGAAAATTGGCAGAGCTTTGTCCCTTGTCAAGTTGGTTTCTTGAGAAATTTAGTTAAAGTTCTCTTTAAGATTTGGTTCATTCTTTCAGTTTTTTCCAGGAGATTGGGGTCCTCATAAGATACAAAAATTCCAAGTAATGTCCAATGCTTTTGATACTTCTTGGGTGACTGGAGATATAAATGTGCTTCAATTATAACTTTGAATAGAGTTTGTTAGTCCAAGCCTGGGAATAATCTCCTTTAAAAGGACTTTTATTACTTCTGAAGCCTTCTCAGTTTGGCATGGGAAGATTTCAACCTGGCTGGCAAAGGTGTCTACAAATATTAATAGGTATTTATAGTTTCCTTGGGCCCTAGGCATTACTGTAAAATCCTCTCCTACACTGAGGTCTCAGTATTGTACTCCCTTGTTCAGCACTGGGGCACTGTTTTGGTATTGACTTTGTCACATATTACACAATCTCAATTCACCTTTTGAATAATCTTTCTCATACCTGGCCATGTCACAAATTTGTGCAACTAGTGGTACACAGTTTCTTGCCATAATATGTGCTCTGATGTAAATATGATATGATTGGCTCAATTAGCCTTTCAGGCATAAGTACAATATCTGCTTCATTCTTGAGTCACCCATTTGAAGTTTGATTAGTAAATCACCATTCTTTTGCTCTAGCTAAGTCCCTTGATGCATATTCTTGGGATTTAAAAGGTTGAGATTAATTGTTATAGAAGAAGTTAGATTTAGTGCAAGTTTTTGCATTTTAGTAGCTTGCTTAGCTGCTAGGTCAGCTTGGTTATTTCCAGAAGTATTAGGTGTATTTCCCTTCCAGTGCCATGGACAATGAAGAATAGCTACTTCTTTAGGTAACATAATTTCTTCTAACAAGGTGATTATGATGTCAGAGTGTTTAATGTTTTGATTCCTTAACTTAAAAGAAACTTCTCCTTCCAAATAGTTCCATGGGTGTGCACCAAAAAAGTTTACTTAGAGTCAGTGTAAATGTTCACTCTCTTTCCATTGCCAAGATGTAAATTCCTAGTAAGGGCAATGAGTTCAGCAGGTTGTATCAATGTACCTGGGTGAAGAGCTTCAGCTTCCACTGTTTTCTGTAAAGTACAATACCATACCTTGCTTTGGTGCCCCTGGACCATAAAACTGCTTCCATCAGTAAACATTCCCTTTAAGAGTAGTCAGATGTATTCTTAAAGGGAGTATATCTGATGGCTATGAGAGTACTCCTAGCCATAAATGCATATATTAAAAAAGAAGAAAGAGCTAAAATTGAAGTCCTAACTGCACACCTGGAAGAATTGGAAAAACTACAACAAACTAACCCCAAAAGAAGTAGAAAGAAAGAAATAACAAATATTAGAGCAGAACTAAATGAAATAGAAAATAAGAAAGCACTACCAAAATAAACAAAACCAAAAGATAGTTATTTGAGAAGATCAATAAAATTGACAAACCCTTAGCCAGACTAACAAAGAAAAAGAGAGAGCAGAGGCAAATACACAAAATAAGGAATGAAGAAGGGGATATCACTACTGACCCCACAGAAATAAAGAGTATTATAAGAGGATACTTTGAAAAATTATATGCCAACAAAAATGATAATTTAGAGGAAATGCACAAATTCCTAGAATCTCACAAACAGCCTATATTGATGAAAGAAGAAATTAATGAACTCACCAGTCCAAGGAACTGATGGATTCACAGGTGAACTCCACCAAACATTCTAGAAAGAGCTAACACCAATTCTGCTTAAGCTCTTCCAAAAATTAGAAGTAGAAGAAACATTGCCTAATGGATTCTATGATGTCAACATTACCCTCTTACCAAAACCAAACAAAAATACCACAAGAAAGGAAAATTACAGACCAATTTCTCTAATGAACCTAGATACAGAACTTCAACAAAATACTTGCTAACTGCATTCAACAACATATCAAAAGAATTATACACCATGACCAAGTGGGATTCATCCCAGATATGCAAGGATGGTTCAACATAATAAAATCAATCAATGCAATACACCACATAAACAGATTGAAAGAAAAAAAATCGCATGATCATCTCAATAGATGCAGAAAAAGCTTTCAACAAAATACAGCAAACTTTCCTGAAAAAAACACTGCAAAAGATAGGAATAGATGGAAATTTTCTGAATGTAATAAAGGGTATATATGAAAAACCCAATACAAACATCATCTTCAAGAGTGAAATGCTAAAAGCCTTCCCTCTGAGATTGGGAACAAGAAAGGATGACCTCTATCACCACTCCTATTTAACATTATCTTAGAAGTTCTTGCTCCAGCACCAAGGCAAGAAAAATATATAAAAGGCATCCAAATTGGAAAAATAGAAGTAAAAATTTCATTATTTGCAGATGACATGATCCTATATGTAGGAAGCCCAAAGAATTCTGCAACAAAACTTCTAAAACTTATAAAGGAGTTCAGTAACATTGCAGGCTATAAGATCAATGCTCAAAAATCAGTAGCATTTCTGTACACCAATAACAAGCAATCGGAGAAGGAAATCAAGAAAAAAATATTTAAAATAGTAATTAGAAGTATCAAAACCTAGGAATAAATTTAACTAAACATGTAAATCAATTAAATACAGAAAAGTACACAACACTGTTCAAGAAAATCAAAGAAGACTTAAATAAATGGAAAAATATTCCCTGTTCATGGATAGGAATACTAAACATCATCAAGATGTCTATCCTACCCAAACTTATCTGCAGATTTAATGCAATCCCACTAAAAATTAACACTGTATTTTTTAAGGAAGTGGAAAACTAACTACAAAATTTATTTGGAATAGTAAGAGGCCCTGAATCACCAAAGACATACTGAAAAGGAAAAATGAAGTTAGAGGTATCACACTACCTGACTTTAAAACATACTACAAAGCTACAGTGGTGAAAACCACATGGTATTGGTACAAGGATAGACACATTTACCAATGGAACTGAATTGAGAGTCCTGATAGAAATCCTTGCATATACAGTCATCTGATAATCAGCAAGGCCACCAATCCCACTCAGTTGGAAGAGAGTGGCCTCTTTAACAAGTGGTGCATGGAGAACTGGATATCCATATGCAAAAGAATGAGGGAGGAACACCAACTCACAACTTATATGAAAATCAACTCAAGATGGATCAAAGATCTAAATATAAGAGCCAAGACCATAAAGACCTTGGACGATAATGTAGGGAAGCCTCTACAGGACCTTGTAATAGGAAGTGGTTTCATGAACTTCATACCCAAAGCACGAGCAGTACAAGAAAAAATAGATAAATAAGATCTCCTCAAAATTATAAACTTTTGCACATCAAAGGACGTTATCAAGAAAATAAGAAGGCAGCTTACCCAATGGGAGAAAATATTTGGCAAAAATATATCTGATAGGAGCCTAATATCCTGCAAATAAAAAGAAATTGTACAAATCAAAAATAAAAAGACTAACAACCAATTTAAACAATGGGCAAGTGACCTGAGAAAACACTTCTCCAAGGAAGAAATACAAATGGCAAAAAGCACTTGAAAAAATGCTCGACATCTTAGCTATTAGAGAAATGTGAATCAAAACTACTTTGAGATACTATCTGGCACCCATTAGAATGGTGGCTATTAAAAAAAACCCAGCAGACTATAAGAGTTGCAGTGGATGTGGAGGAAGGGGAACCCTCATCCACTGCTGGTGGGATTGTGGAATGGTCCAGCCACTTTGGAGAACAGTTTGGGGGTTCCTCAAAAAGCTAACTATAGATCTTCCATATGATCCAGTGATTCCACAGCTGGGTATATAACCAGAAGAACTGAAAGCAAAGACACGAACAGATATATGTACACCAATGTTCTTAGCGGCATTGTTCATTATTGCCAAAAGTTGGAATCAACCTAGGTGCCCATTAACAGATGAATGGAAAAACAAAATGTGGTACATACATATGATCGAATATTAGTTAGCTGCAGAAAGGAATAAAGTGCTAACACAGGGGATAACATGGATGGATCTGGAAGACCTTATGCTGAGTGAAGCAAGCCAGCCATTGAAGGATGAACAGTACATGACCTCACTGATATGAATTAAGGAAATTGAGCAGTCCCTGAGAACTATTGTCTGAAAGATAGGTGTACAAGAAAGAACAAGAAAAGAGAAAGCTCTGAGCCACCACCCATATGGACTTAACCTATGCTAAAGTGATAGAGTGTAGTTGTGTATTGAAGGGATAGGACAGGAGGGTAGTGATATATTGGGTTGGGTGGTGCAGGGTTGACAGTTGGGAAGATTGGGAAGGGTGGGTTAGAATACCCAGGATATTGAGAGGAGAGCAGAAATATAAGTTGGGCATCTCTTAAGAGCAAGGGTCGTTCCTAACAGTGGAGGGCAGACCAGTGTGTCATGAACTCTTGTTACATGTAACTATGAATCTAGTCATCCAATGAGTCATGCCAGTAGTTTGCCATATGACCCAGGGGATGGGAAGAGAGGAACAGAATAGGTCAAACAGGGGATATTTAGTGGTCAGTGGAGATGTTTTTCATTACCTTACAGTGATGGACACAGGATATGGTAAATATCATTAAAATTTGTAAAAGTGTATGATCCAAAATGTAAACAAGTACTGTAAACCATTGACAATGTTTAGTATCTATGTTTCACTAACTGTGTATCAGTTATAACAATGCTATCATCCACATACAAAAAGGTTTTAATATGGGATGAGGAAAGGGGGAGGAGTTTGGTTATATGAGAGTGTCTTCTATTCAGTGTGTAACTTTGCTGTGATGTAAAACTTCTTTGAAAATTAAATGAAAAATAGTGAGACACTTGGGAGTGAGAGGGGGAAGGTACCACAGTACAGAATGGACACCAGATAGTGCAGTGATAAAAGGCAAAATGTCAAAAAATTTCTTAAATTTTTAAAATTTTTTTCTCATTTTTTGAATAACACAATCCTTTTATTTTATTTTATTTTTTAAGTTTTCATATATTTTATTTCTTACATTTAAACACCACTATTAATTCATTTTCCTACTATTTGTATTTGGCTATTGTATCAGCTTTATATTTAAAGAAGCTTTGGATCACAGAAGGGTTACAACTGGGGTGGGAGAGGATTGTTGGTGGGGGGTGTCAGGGATGGGGGTGCATGGGAGGAAGTTCACCTGAACATACATAAAAGGTCTATAAAATTGTTCAAATGCTCACAGGCATGGTCACAGTGGGTGGAGAACCACTCAATAAATGAAAGAATACTGAATTCCCATCCTGGACAACTCTGCCAGATTCTCCAATGGACTAGCAACAGTCCTCCAAGTGCAGGGGCAGTGTCTGGCAAAGGAGGATGATCCACTGATGGACTCTTGTTATTGATGACTA